>QANU01061786.1:0-10512 GCA_003254905.1 Nissolia schottii | reverse complement strand
TATTCACATGGATCACTTAAATAAACTTATCAAGCATGATTTAGTTATTGGTTTACCAAAGATTAAATTTGTTAAAGATAGATTGTGTGATGCATGTCAAAAAAGAAAGCAAACAAGAGTCTCCTTTAAACCTAAGAATGTTATTTCAACTACTAGACCTCTTCAGTTACTCCATATGGACTTATTTGGTCCATCAAGGACAAAGAGTTTTGGAGGAAACTATTATGGTCTTGTAATTGTTAATGACTACTCTAGGTTTACATGGACTTTATTTCTATCACACAAGAATCATGCTTTTGATGCATTCAAAAGATTTGCTAAAACTGTTGAAAATGAAAAATCGTTGAAAATTGCATTAATTAGAAGTGATCATGGTGGTGAGTTTGAAAATGCATCTTTTGAAGAGTTTTGCAGTGAACATGGTATTTCTCATAACTTTTCCGCTCCTAGAACACCTCAACAAAATGGAGTTGTGGAAAGGAAAAATAGATCTCTTGAAGAACTAGCAAGAACTATGCTAAGTGAATCGAATTTGCCTAAGTATTTCTGGGCAGATGCAGTTAGCACGGCTTGTTATGTTTCTAATAGAGTTCTTATTAGACCTTTTGTAAAGAAAACTCCATATGAGTTGTTGAAGGATAGAAAGCCAAATATTGCACACTTTCATATCTTTGGCACAAAATGTTTTGTTCTGAACAACAGCAAAGACAACCTTGGTAAGTTTGATGCAAAAGCAGATGAAGGTATATTTCTTGGTTACTCACTTTCAAGCAAAGCCTATCGCATCTTCAATTAAAGAACTCATACTATTGAAGAATCTATTCATGTATCATTTGATGAAACTAACCCCTCCAAGGAGGAAAAAGTTGTTTCTTTTGATGAGGATGAGAGTGAAGTTCCATTACCAAGAAATGCTGATCAAATCCAAGGAGAAAACAATCTTGAAAATGATCAAGTTGAAGAACAAGTTCAGGATGATCTACCCAAGGAATGGAGAACTCACAAAGATCACCCAATTGATAAAATCATTGGTGATATATCAAGAGGAGTCACAACAAGACTAAAACTCAATGATGCTTGCTTACACATGGCGTTTGTGTCACAAATCGAGCCATCCAAAGTACATGATGTACTGAAAGATGAACACTGGATTCTTGCAATGTAAGATGAACTCAATCAATTTACTCGCAATGAAGTATGGGAACTTGTACCTGCCCCTGAAGACAAACAAATTATTGGTACAAAGTGGGTGTTCAGAAATAAACTAGATGAAAATGGTATCATTGTTCGAAACAAGGCAAGATTGGTGGCCCAAGGATACAATCACGAGGAAGGTATTGATTATGATGAAACCTATGCTCCAGTGGCCAGGTTAGAAGCTATTCGTTTACTCTTGGCATATGCTTGCTCCTTAAACTTTCAATTATATCAAATGGATGTCAAGAGTGCATTCTTAAATGGTTATATACAAGAGGAAGTTTATGTTCGTCAATCACTGTTTACCCGTACGTAGTAAACAAAGCTCACTAGGTTGTTTTCAGTTTTGGGTGGGGTTACTTCTAGCCCCTACTTTTAGCTTGGCAAATATTTCTTACTTGAAAATATGGACCATTTTGAAAATCGTTCGTGTGCATTATCATTTTATAAAGTAGAAGCCGTGTGTGATTAAGATAGCATATAAAGATACAAACGATAGAGTCCCCATGGACTTAAGCAATAATTAACTCCAGCGTGGCAATGTTAGAGATCTTATAAGAGAAATACATAATCATACAAGCATTCGGTCCATCACACAGTTGCACAGTCAAATAATAATACGTAATTACATAGTCAAGTATACAAGTCATAATACATGTCCATATGAGCTAAAGGAGCACCTAATCCCTTAAGCTAATCTAAAACATAAACAAAAGTCTTTGTCCGTCGCTTCCTCGGAATCCTCTGACGTCCATACCTCTGCATGTCTTCCGATACCGGCTCCATCTCGGCGTACATTTCATGCCATCCTAGAATCATAAAGGAGTGGGGGTGAGAACCTCGGGTCCTCAGTGGGTAACCTTGGGGATCATTCTTTATTTTTCTACTCAATTATGATTTCGCCTCTCAGGTGTTTCTAAGTGAACATGCATACTAACATTCCTACTGATTATGATCTGGCCTAAAGTCCTGAACAACTTTATCTACATTACTAGGTGATAGGGGGGAACTAATCTTTCTTACTAAGTTCTCGTGCTTGTTACTTTCATTCGCTGATACATACATAGCCGTCTCGAGCGCTCTCTTGACGGTACTAACATCATATTTACTTATCTTCTTCATATTCATTTATCTTCTTACTTATTTACTCATCTTCTTACTTGTTCATACTTCCATACATACCTTATTACATACATTGCATACATACATACATTCAAGCATACATCACATACTATAATTCTTTCTTTCTTTCATACTTTACTCTTTCATACTTTTCTCTTGCTTTCAGACTTTCATATTCTTTTCATTATTTGATTCATCTTTGTGAATCCGTTGCCAGCCACCTACCGACAACACTTATCAGCATAATCAAATTTGATTCATCTCAGTGAATCCGTTGCCAGCTACCTACCGACAACACTTATCAGCATAATCATATTTGATTTATCTCTGTGAATCCGTTGCCAGCTACTTACCGACAACAACGATTGTCCCCTTCCCTGCCATCCACCTGCAGACAGGGAAGTGACCCCGCATCCTGCCAGCTACCTACCGACAGGAGGGTTGTGCTAATCGATTCATCTCTCTTACCAGCCACATACCGACAGAAGAGTGAACCCGCTGCCAGCCACCTACCGATAGCACATCAACTTTTCTTTCTTTTTCTCATATTCTTTCAGCATATCATCTTTTCTTTCCCTTTCTCATATTCTTTTAGCATATAAACTTTTCTTTCTCTTTCTCATATTCTTTCCTCTTTTCTTTCGTTCTCATATCATTTCAGCATATTATCATCTTATCTTTCTCATACCATTTCTTTGTATTCTCATCTTAACTTTCTTATAACATTTCTTCTTTCTTCTCTTCTTCCGCACATAATATGACATGAATTGTTCCCTAAGGTTCATTTCCATTATAATCTTTACTCATTACCTGATTCACTTCTAGTCCTCTGAATGTACCTTATCATGATGCATGGCATGCTAACATATTACTTTAAATAATCATAATGCATGAACATACTTCATCACATAGTTCACATATTTCAGTCATACATATTACTTTAAATAATCATAATACATGAACCTCCACGAAAACCACTCAGAACTCTTCACGTAACCCTCTCAGCATTTCAGGGATCCTCCGCAGAACCCATTCAGCACTCGCACTCCAGGGATCCTCCGCGGAACCCACTCAACACTCTACGTAACCCTCTCAGCACTCCAGGGGCCCTACGCGGAACCCGATCAGCACCGCACGCCAGGGATCCTCCTCAGGACCCACTCATCACTCTCTACGTAATCCTCTAAGCACTCCAGGGGTCCTACGCGGAACCCACTCAGCACCGCACTCTAGGTATCCTCCGCGGAACCCACTCAGCATCCTCTACGTAACCTCTCAGCACTCCAGGGGTCCTCCGCAGAACCCACCCAGCAAACTGCTGGTGCTCACTCCGCAACTCTAGACTCCACTCAACAGCTTGGGGAAATCTCCTCTACAACTCTAGGGGACCTCCGCGGAACCTACTCAGCAACTCTCCATGGAAACACTCAGCAACTCCCTAGCCTGCTCTCAGTCTCTCTCCGCAGAATCACTCAGTACCATCCTAGGTGCCGCTCAACAACTCTAGACTGCCCTCGGTTACTCTCCGCGGAACCACCCCGCAATACCTGACGAACCAGACTCTGTTTTCTTTGTTTTTCTTGATTTTCTTCCCCCTTTGCTCATGGATGCTCCTTGAGTTTTTCACACATATTCTAACTATCAAAACCTATCTAATCCAAATCACAGGACCCTTCAGAATCACTCCTAAATCCTAGCATGAGCTCTAGCATACATAATCATACGTACAGAGAAACATACATACACACACATAAGCAAACATAACCACCAAATAGGTGAGTGCGCCATAGTTACCCACCTATAGAAGGACCTGGCGGTGGTGAGGGAAGCTTGGAGTGAAGTCCCACAAGCCTTGTTGTTTTCAAAGCTTGAGCTCCTCCTTTCTCCCAAGTGAAGAACTTCGAACAAGGTGGAGGGGAAAAAGGTTGTTCCTCTTGATTTTAGAAGAAAGAAAATGAAGAGGGATGAGGAAACTTAGGGGGCTGTGCTTCGGTTCTGGGGAGGTGGACAAGGGTGGCGAAAATGCTTGGCTTGAAGCTTGATGTTGGGTGTTCTTGGAGCTTGGCTTGGTGTGTGTGTTTGGAGAATATGAAAGATGAAATCTCTCTTGTAAATTTGGGGAAGGGAGCTCGGTTTTGGAGTGGCTGAATGGTGAGGAATTTAATTGAATTTTAGGATTTAGAAAAAGGTGGTGAATAGTAGAAAGCATGGGCATAGGTATGGCTAGTGTAAGAAAAGTAAGGTGATGTGAGTTTTGGGAAGCATGATTTAAGGGATTGGACAAAAATCCCCATCAGACCGTGCACCCCCCTCTCTCTTATTTCAGCTGCTGAAATTTCATTTTCTCCCGGTTCTGGTTCGCTCGTGTTTTATCGCTCGCAGTCTCGGTGCGTCGCGCACGGTCATCTGAAAAATATTTCGTTTATACCGTCGCGATCCTCTAATTTCCCCTACCTAAGGGTATTAATATTTAAAGGTGTTTGTGAATTTTTCCCCCGGGGATTATTTTCACGGACACCTTTTGCGCTCCAGAAAATTTCATCGGCGAACAACGACTGTTCGGTTGTCTGCCGAACTTCATGCCGCAACACGCCTTATTTCCTAGGGATATTCTACCTATTAGTTTCCCATTTTAATTCCCTAATCATGATTAGAAAATTAATTAAATATTTATGTTTACGATTATTTTCCTAAGGAAAAATCGGGATGTTACAGTGAACCCCCTGGGTTTGAAGACTTTAAAAATCCTTCTCATGTATATAAACTTAAGAAGGCACTCTATGGTCTCAAACAAGCTCCTAGAGCTTGGTATGATCAGTTAAGCACATTCTTATGTGACAAAGGATTTGAAAAGGGTAAAGTTGACACAACTCTTTTCATAAAAAGATCTAAGAGTCATACGTTACTAGTTCAAATCTATGTTGATGATATAATATTTGGTTCAACTAACGAGGTTTTATGCAAGGAATTTTCAAATCTCATGCAAGGAGAATTTGAAATGTCTATGATGGGAAAATTGAATTTCTTTCTTGGATTGCAAATTAAGCAAACTAAGAATGGAACACTCATTAACCAATCTAAGTTTTGCAAAGAACTATTGCAAAAGTATAAGATGGATGATTGCAAGGCCATAGCAACACCAATGGGATCAAGCACTTATATAGATCAAGATGAATCTGGAAAACCCATTGATGTAACACAATATCGAGGTATGATCGGATCCTTATTATATTTAACTGCTAGTCGACCTGATATTATGTTTAGTGTTTGCTTGTGTGCTCGTTTTCAATCATCTCCAAAAGAATCCCACTTGAGTGCTGTAAAACAAATTTTAAAATATTTGAAAGACACTGTCAATGTCGGATTGTGGTTTCCTAGAGGAAGCACATGCAAGTTAATTGGTTATTCTGATTCTGATTTTGCGGGTTGTAAAACCGAACGCAAAAGCACTAGTCGTACATGTCACGTCTCTTGGTCTTGCAAGAAACAAGCTTGTGTTGCCTTAAGCACTGCTGAGGCTGAATACATTGCGGCCAGCAGTTGCTGTGCACAAGTTTTGTGGCTCAAGCAATAGTTAAAGGACTTCGGTCTAGACCTGGGATGTATTCCTATAAATTGTGATAACACGAGTGCTATCAACTTAACCAAAAATCCTGTAATGCATTCTCGGACAAAGCACATCAACAGAAGACATCATTTTCTCAGAGATCATGTGTTGAAAAAGGAAGTCGAACTGAATTTTGTTGCAACACATGATCAACTTGCTGACATTTTAACAAAACCCTTGGCAAAGGAACCATTTTATAAAATCAGACGGGAGTTAGGGATTCTAGACGAGATAGATATATCTTAATCTTGTCTATATTTTGTTTACTGTATTTGATGACGTGTTTATATCTTATTTTGCTGTTTGTATAGTCTCTGTAGTGCAAATAGTATATCTGATGATCATATACGTTACAAGCTTTCAAAATTTCAAATTTTTGAAAAATTTTGGGCTAGTAATCGATTACATACCCATTGTAATTGATTACAAGTGGTTTCTTTCATTCAAATTTCCAAAACCGCTTGATGTAATCGATTACTCAAGCCAGTAATCGATTACCAGCATTGTTAATCGATTAACTATTTGTAGTAATCGATTACTCTCTCATTTTTGCCTCCTGTAATCGATTACATGGTCTAGTAATCGATTACCAGGCTTAAATGTCAAATGGTTAATCGATTATGGCAGTTTTGTAATCGATGACTCATTGTCTATATCAATTCTTATTCATTCTTTAGCCATTTGAGTAATCGATTAAGCATCTCCTCTCTCACCCGAAGCCACTCCTTCTCCATTGTTCATCCATTTTCTCTCAAATCTATCTTAAAATCTTGGTGATTCTTCATAGTTCTTAAGAGTTTGATCATCAAACTTCATTGTTCTTGCTTCCATCTCCATCAAAACCAAACTTAGCATCATTCTTCTCCTCCTCTCTTCAAAACCGAATCCTCCTCTTCTTTGTTCAACAATGGTTGCTTCAGGCTCTGCATCAGGCTCCAAGAGAGCACGAACCAAGAACTTAGGATATGGTCTGGACCCCCTGAACATCTCCAAGCTTTTAACTACGGAAGAGCAGAAGAAAAGGTTTCTGTCCCACTTCTTGGAGCGCCCAATTCTAACTCCAAAATACGGTATTCTTAATACTTTCTCTTCTGCTGGGTTAGAATTTCCTGAGATGTTTGAGTTTCAAGGACTGTCAAACTTTGTTTCCTTGCATGGTTCATTTTATCCTGAGCTAGTCAAAGTATTCTATTGCAATCTGAAGTTTCTGAACAATAAGTTAGTTTCCCAAATAAAAGGAATAGATATTGTTATGTCTTTGGAAGATTTGGGAAACTATTTGGGACTTCCATATGAGGGAAGAAAGCTAAGTTATGAGATTCTGTGTCCATGGCAAGGCTTTAACAGGAAGACTTTCTACCAGAGTCTGTGTCACTTTTCAGAGGCACAACTCCAAGAGAAACATCAACGGTTAGAGTCTGCACGCTCAAGGGACATTCTGCTTGACGGTCCCCTAACTGCTGGTGATAGATTGCTGCACTATTTTCTAAGTTATGTTCTCCTGCCTCAGATTTCAAATCATGCACAGATCAGTGATTTGGAATTGCAGATTATGTATGAGTTGAAGACTAAGGAGAAGATTAACTGGGCTTATTTGGTTCAACAGCACATGCTCCTGCAGTGTGACCGTGCTGGGGCACTACCATATACTCCTGCCATTTCTCAGATATTCCAGAACTATGGCGTGGCAGTTGCGGGGGAATTTACTCTGAAGGTGGATGTCACGACTCAGAAGATCGATACTGACATTCTGCCTAAGCTGGGGATTTACAAAGATGTAGATGGGGTGTTCAGGCATAAGGCTGACTCCAGAGACTCTATTCCACCTCGTGCGCCATCCACATCAGCCACATCTTCAAATGATCCTCGAGCTCTTGGATCATATGCAGGTTGCCCATACCGCTCGCTTTGACCACATTGATGGCCGTATCGATTCTCTTCAGACTGACCTTCGCGGCGACATCGAGCGATTGGCCAAATGGTTCATGGATAGGCACCACTGCTTATATAATGCAGAATTCGTGCAGAACCAAGTACACACCATCAGAACTCCAATCTTTCATTAATTCTTGCAAGTTTTACAAGTTTTGATCAAATTTTCCAAATCCATTTTCAATCCAAACTCAGAAAAGCATTGAGCCATAACTTTCATATCTCTAAGTGCTTTCTATTCATGTTTATCCCTCCCTGAGTTTAGGATTGATACATAAGCCATTGTATAGAAACTTCTTCAAAACAATTGGTTGTTGTAAACACCGTGGTTTTCGGTGTGTTTTCTGATCATCACCGTAGTGTTCGGTGAGGGCATTGTGTAACCAAGGGAACGGTTGTGTTCTCTTGAAGTTGTCAGTCTAAGTGCCTCGATTGTGAGGTTGTACACAACACAAGTTGACATAGTGGAAAAAAACCCTGAATCAGAACAGGGGACTGGACATAGCCTTCGGTGGTTGAAGGTGAACCAGGATAAATTCTCCGGTGTGATCTTTCTTATCCCTACACTTTTACATTCAGCAATTTACAATTTTCGCTGCTTTTAACCTTAACATTTGTTCAGTTAATGCTGGGTCTTGTTCTAAATTTGGGGATTAGGGTTTCACATCTTTCAAAGAACCAAAATCCGTTGAAAAACAAGAGAAACCTAATTCACCCCCTCTTAGGTTGCTATCTGTAGTTATAGAAAGAGGGCACGCGGAAGGTGGAAGCCCACTGCAGGAAGGTCGAAAGAGGGCCTACCTGGGGGTGTGAGGTTATTCTGTCATAGTACTGTCGAAAGAGGGCACTACTATGGTGGGGATAACATATAGTCCAAAAACCATGTTCAATCTGATATGCATGAATATATAAAATGTATGTATCTGATATTCTGTAATTACCGTCAAGAGAACGCTCGAGACGGCTATGTATGTATACGTAATGTTAACAAGCATGAGAACTTAGTAAGGAAGATTAGATCCCCTATCCCTTAGTAACGTAGATAAAGTCGTTTAGAACTTTAGTAATAATCAGTAGGATGTTTAGTATGTATGTACACTTAGAAATCTATGAGCGGCCTGAAGTCTGACCTAACAAAACGCGAGATCCAAGAGCTAAAGTTAACTCCACTGAGAACCTACCGTTCTCACTCTCACTGCCCAATGACATCAGGGAATTATGATGACCCGTATTACGAGGACACCGACGAACCGCCCGAGGAGCTATGAGCGGTCGTGACGGGACAGGGACCTAGAGCCAGCTGGATGCCAGTATTTTTGCCAAGGGTAGACTGAGTAGTGTTACAGTAGCCCTTGTATTTTGATACTATGTATTTTAGATTATGTATATGCTACTTGTACATTACTTATTGTAATAATTACGTAACTTTTATGATGGATCGAATGGATGTATATTTCATGCCTTATTATTATTATACTGTTATCTGCTAAGCCTAAGGGCTTTACCGCTTGTTATAATTGTCCTTTCTGACGCATGGCTCCTATTTTATTAACTAATCGATGCAAATGAAAAGTTTGAAAACGGTCCCTACTTTCCTAAACCAGTATTTTCCAGAAATTAATAACGGACTATAAGTATTCCCACCAGGTAGTAAACAACCTAGTGAGCATTGTTTACTGCGTACGGGTAAACAGTTAGCTAGGGTGTTTCACTATGCCCGCGTTGGTTTAACCAATCCAGCTTGCTGAATTGGTGAGGGGCGTGTTTGTAAGACGTGCCAGGAGAAAAGGATTGTCCTAGTCGTATAACTATGTAATTTAGTTAAGGTCTTCCGAGCCCTCTGTGGTCAGAACCTTCCTAACATAACTTCGTTCCTGATAGGTGTATTTTGTACCCTATTTTATTATTCTATAATTGAACATTGTATACTAAAAATGTGTAATTTTAATGCTTAATTAATATGTTTTGCACATTATCCTCTTTTGTGAGAAATTTAGAAAAATGCAATTTTAAGCATTACTTTATCTTAGAATTTAATGTGTAGATTTCTTTTGTTCTTTTTTAGTTTTTTATTTTAATTGCAGAAAATAAATTGTCAAGAGGATCATTGAGGATTTGAAGGAGATTTGATAAGATATAAATTTCAAAGAAGAGATTTGAAGAGAAGATTGAGACCAATAAATTCAAGATTAAATTCAAATTCAAAAAGATTTGGTCAACGATTTGCTGAGGAATTTTAATGCTGACTTTGCCACGGATTTTGTGCCAGGATGGAGATTGAATCTTGATTTGACCTCAACTACAAAGTTGTAGATCTATCTCTTAGCTTTAATTGAAGATTTGAATCTCCTCAATTCGATAACTGTAGCCGAAGTTATCGCGATTTTACTGACTGCTGTGCTAAAAGTACGGGATTTACTTTCACTTTTAGCCAATCCTCTACAAATATAAATCCTCTCTCAAGAACTTCATACTCAACCTCCTCTTTTATTTTCTGCACTTTTCTCTTTTATTTTATGCACTTTAGGTTGATGTTAGTAGTGCTTAGTTCTTGGTTCTTGAAGGATTGTTGGAGCGCTCGCATTGACAATGCAAGCTCCCAACTATTTGCGAATTACTTTTGTTTTATTATTCAGGTTTTGTTATTTTAATTC
>QANU01061710.1:83885-101298 GCA_003254905.1 Nissolia schottii | reverse complement strand
GTATGCATTAGTTTGAGTTTTCTCTATCTAGCAAATTCCAATATTTTTTGTGTTAAAGTGTTATCTTTGTTTAATTTTTATGAATTGAGTAGTTGTTATTTTAAATTATGTTGTTGTCATGCAATAAAATAATTATTGTTTTGTAGTTGACACTTTTATTATGTAAACATAAAAGCATTTTTTAGAAAGTATCAAGTAGATAGGGTGGGGGTTTAGATATTTTTATGTGGATAGGGTTTTTTTATTCAATAAGTTGAGGGTAAGGTTAGGGTTGAGTCAAAACCCTACCCAACCATTTCCATTGTCATTCCTATGTATAGGATTGTCTCTAATNATTTCCATTGTCATTCCTATGTATAGGATTGTCTCTAATGGAATGGTAACTATGAGAAACTAAAAAAAAAAAAAATCCCCAATTTAGTAATTTAAATAATATAAAGCAAACAAAACATTTGTGATATATTCTTAATCTCTAGTGTGCCTAACAAAATATTGCATACATGAAATAGATTAAAGAAATATATATTGTGCACCAGATAGTATATTAACATTGGGAATAGTAGCATAGCAGCATCAATCCCAAACACAACCTTGTACAAATCAAATTTCTAAATTTAAACGAAAAAACTAAAGAGAAGGAATTAACAAGACAACAACAATAAAAGAGACACAAGAGTTTAACATAGTATGACAAATCTCATCCCTATATGAATATGCATTGGTTCTCACATTCAAAGTCCTTAGTACATCGTCTCTCATAACCCCAAGTATACCTCACATTGTGTTCTCTCACACTACTACACAACTAGGCCATTGAATTTATTTATAGTCAAGAGTTCTTAATCACTAAGAGTATTTATAATCTTAACAAATTTTTTATATCCTAGCATAATCTATTAATATTCTATTAGATTTATCAATATCCTACTAAATTATTCATATTAATAATTTAGATCTTATTAAATCTGAGAATAATCTCAATGGTATACATTTTAAATATAAAATATAAATAAAATCAATTGCAATTCTATCAAGCATAAGTCAATTTTCCTAACAATTAAGTGTAGTGAACAAATTGTCCAAATGATAAATGAGGATACGTCATTGGTAAAGACAAAACTGAATGCATTGTGTGAGATCCCTAAGTCATCACATTCTTGCACTTGGGAGTCTTTCTTGAAAATTATGTTGTACGGATGAGTGTATGACTTGGGTGGAGGCTACTATGGTGCCCCATATGTTGGGGGCACATGGCATGGTATCCTACTTCTCCTTCAATTTTAACTTTTAAAATATAGTTACGACACACATTTTATGGTTTATTTCATTTTGTGCCCCAACCCACAAAATTCGAAGATTTGCAACAAAAACCCCTCACCTAAGTGAAAAAGACCAAAATGCCCTCCCTAATTCCCCCTTCCCTCACCACTCGTCTCCCATATCCCATCACCTGCTGTTAGTGGAAGAAGACGACAACGGGGAGGGTTTCGGAGCCGGTGATGTTGCCAACGAAACCAGTTGTGTACCCTCCACAATTCCCTTTCAACACAACACCACCTTAATCTCTCTCTCTCTCCCCCTTCCAAGAGGAAAAATGGACGTTCATCGGCGACAACTGCCCCCACCTTCCTCCAGCAAACCCATCAAGAAGAAGCAACAACAGCACGTGGTAGCGCTCATGTCCCCGAAGAAACNGACAATAAATCTTGTCAAACAATAAGTCTGTCTTTGGACTGACTTATTATTCACATGGAACCTAATAATTGTCACATGTTTATTACTACATGTGTGCATATAATTCGGTCAAAAACTGACCTTTTGTACTCACTAGACCTCTCATATCACCTCTTATATGTGCATTGTTTGTTCCAATATAAGAAGAATCCTTGTTCAAATATCTTTGTAAGTGCATGCTTTTCCGCTTGCTTAAAATTATGATCTCCTTGTTCATTTCTTACTGTCGTTTATATTTATAGTACTTTGATATCTGTTTTTTCGTTCAAAATCCTCCTCCTTTTTATCTATTAAACTCTCAATTTTATATTAATCTACCCTTCTGCGTTCATTACGATTTTATTTTTAACTCAGATTATTTTTTTGGTTTAACAATGTTTCCATACTTTTGGTGATTCTTTGATGTCGAGGTCCTGTTCTAGTACTCTCTCTCACCTAAATCATCCCCATGTGTGTGTATTTATTGGACCTAATAGACTTTTTTTATAACCTATAATTTAACCTATTTGACTATAAAAACTTTTTTTTAAAGCATTGACCTTACTCGTTTAGTAAATACGTCATGCCTTAAAAGAGCCTAACCAAAAACCTCTAACAAACGATCTAACTTATTTTCACTTGTATGTTTTTTTTCCCCTCTTTTTTCTAAGATTATTACTGACCAATAATGAATTTATTGACAATTGCGTGCACCATCCTCTCAATCCTCAACAAACATCAACTAAGACTGCAGTGATAATGAAAGTCTTGGTCATGATTTCACCTAAATATACCTTAAAAAAAATTTTTAAAAAAATTCTCCTAGATATCTTCTCCAAGCTGATTTTGCATGGACCACTTGTATTTTTTTTTTTTTAACGTGTATGTGGTTTCTGTTTTTTATTCTTTGCATTTTGGCCTCATTTAGTTAAGCAGCAAAAACAAACGACTGCATTATGATGGGTTTTGTCTCATGCCTTCGCGAGCATAGATTGTGTCAGTTTTAATTTATTTGTTAAAACAATAAATTTTTTAACTGAAATATTTAATTTTATAAATTTGCATATTTTTTTTAAAAATAATATGAATCTAAAAAAAAATTGCTTTTAGAAGCTTTGTTGGCCATCTGAACCCGCAGTAACCACAGCATTTGCAGCAGTTCTCTTTGACTTCCATCCTGGTGGATAGCCATGTTTCTTGTGGCACTCATCCACAGTATGACCTTTATAGCCACAAAAGGAGCACTTCTTGCCCTGCTGCTTGGACTTAGAAAAATCAAATGAAGATTGCTTAGCATTGGAAGAGGCAGATTGGGACTTGTTAGCATAGTTCAAGAGCATTTTTGCATCAGAACTTGTTTCATAAGCAAGCTGGCATTCATGCTGAAGGACAAGAGAGAAAATCTTGTTTAGAGGGGGAAGAGGATCCATGAGTAGCACCTGAGACCGAACTGTGTGAAAAGATTCATTAAGTCCCTTGAGAAATTTAATAGCCCGATCAGCATTCATCCTGGACTTTAACTCATCAAGAACTCCACAAGAGCATCGAATTGCACACTTGCAGTTAGGCATGGGCCTGAAAACATCCAATTCATCCCAATGCGTCTTCAGATCAGTGAAAAACGCAGTGACAGATACATCTCCTTGGCGTAGTGAAGTTATCTCTTCATGAAGATCGGCAATGCGAAGAATGTCTCCTTGGGAGAACCGTTCCTTCAACTCACTCCAAACTTCATGCGCCTTGTCAAGCCAAAGAACACTTTGCGCGATTGATGGCTCTACAGCCCGAATGATCCATGACAGAACCATATGGTTATATCTCTCCCACTGGTTGAATAGATCAGAACCAGCCGCAGGCATCACGATGGAGCCGTCAATGAACTTTACTTTGTTCTTGGATAGCAGCGCCATGCGATGGCGTGTGACCAGCTATGATAATTGGCGCCATTAAGGAGAGTAGACAGCAAGATCAAAGCCAGATTCTCGTTGGGATGAAGATAATAGGGAGAAGAAAAATCTTGAGACGGATCCGCCATTGATGCAGAAAAAGGTCACCAAGAAAATACAAGAAAGTTCAGGGAAAATGCAGAGAAATGAAGGAAATGGACTCACCACACCTCAACAGCAATCAGAGACATTGCATGAAGATGATGAAGTCGAGAAGGATGATGAAGAGCGGAAGCATGTAAGCGATTGATACCATGAGAGAATTCGTAGCTTGTGTAGCAAGCAAAGCAAAACAGAATGGAGAAGAAGTTTGTGGAAAGAAGAAGTTGAATTGAATTGAATTGGCATTGTGCCATTTATACATAGAGCAGTTGCTTGCATAGGAATCAAGCTGGCTAAAACTAACAACTAACTGACTAACAACTAACTAACCATTAAGTTAAAAGTGTACATACACTATTAAAACAAAATAACTTTTTTTAAAAATCTGCTTTCAGCTTTTTAAGTTCTATATCAAAAATTAAATTTTTTTAATAATTTCTTTATAAAGCTGAAACAAACATAATCTTTTTATAAAAGCCAATTGTTTTTTGGAAGAAACTTAATTTTTTTATAAAAGCTAATTAATTGTTCCTTTAATAATCTTCTACTAAGGTTTCCTTTTTTCTTCTTGTGTTTTGACGCGAAGTATTAAATTATTTTTAACGAGTATTTTGAATATTTGTCAAATAAAAATTTAAATTGATGGATAGCAACACTAGGCCTCTACCCTTCCTGCTCCTTCGATAAGACTAGGACAAAGGGCTTCAACAACTTTGCCATCATTAACAGAGGACAACCCATTGCGCTAGCACGTCCCATGGCTTCCCTACCTCAATCGATGTCCACAAGAGGGACGACCTTTGCTACACTCTTTTTAAGCTTGCATGTGTGCTAGCACAAATTAGGTTAAAGATAAAGAAATTAGTAATGAGATTTCAGGTACATCTCTAAGGGATCCGATGATTAATTCTTTCGCTGACTTGTAGACATCTCTAAGGGATCTAACATGATAAATTAATAGTTTTTAATATAATATTTGTGGAGAGATACATCATAATTTTAAATGATTCACAAACCTATGAATCTCTTACACGTTTGCTTTTTTAATTATTCGACTAATGAAAAAATTGTCAAAATTATATAAAACATAAAATAGTGACAAAATTTAATGAATTTAGTTCTAAAAATTGTTAAAAATAATACAATTAATAGGGGAGGATATAACTTATTCTTCAGTCTCATCATTAACTATTTGTGTATGGTTTGAATCTCAGAAAAAAAAAATTGTTTATATTTAATTAGCTAACAGTACTTGAACATAATTGTTTTTAGTGAAAGAAATCTGTGAAAAATCGTAAAGAAAATTAACTATTTATTAGCAAAATTAAATTTGAACTTCACCAAAACTAAAATTGTGAGTAGGCCTCGCCTTCATTAAGTTATTTTTGGTTTAATTTGTCCTTTATTAATTTTTACTATTTTCTATGTTCAAAGCAAAAAGGAAAAAGAGAATGTGGTACAAAGGCGAAGGAATTGTCCATGTGTTACTAGGGCCATATATATGTGCTATAACAACACTGAATGATCAGGGAACCGTGGCTTCCCAAAGGAAAAAAAAAAAAAAGAAAAAGAAATAGAAAGACTAAAGGTTTTAATCCTCCATCATCACCACCACCAAGTGAGTGGATTCTGAAAAGTTTCACATGTATGGTGCCGTAGTAAGAAAAAGTGGAAGCATGGAAGGAGGAATGAAGGATGCTTAAACCCATATGCACGTGCAATGTTGTGATTGATTTAGCGTGGAATGAAGAGATGCCCCTTTTTTTTCACTCATGTGAACCATCCAATATTGTGTTTTTCCTTGATTTGGGTGCAACATTGCATGACCTTTGCTATACTTGACCAAGTTGCTGCCTCACCCGCCATCCTAATGTTTTTGCACATTTAATTAAATTTAAATTAATAAACAATTTCACAACATCAGATTCAGAACTGTGATGATCGCTTAAAATATATATGTGACACTATACCATGGTTTATTACCACAGGTTGGCTTCAGATCATGTGTCCTTATAGTTGCCGGTAAGCAAGCATTCAAGCAATTTATGGGATTCCACTGCATCATCTTTTTAATGAATAATAATAATAATAGTAGTAATAATAATAACTAAAATGTTGTTCTCAGCCGCAAAAGTGGGAATTTTACATTATTAGAGATCTATAATCATCAAAGGTTCATTAAGTAAATTAACTACATAAATAGCTAGGTAGTCTATAAGTGGAGATGTACTAACTTCGGACCTGTTAACGTGCAACCTTGTTAAGTGTGTGATGTAGCCGCACTTTTAAATGTGGCTAAATGCAATTAATATCTAGCATCGTCTCTCATATGTGACAAGGATATTTATATTTAGTTGAAGATGATTTAATTTATTTTAAAACTTTACATTGAAGATGATATCTCTAAAACTTAATTTGTTGATTAGTGCACTGCATGCTTTATTCAAATGCAAAACTAGATTTTTAGTTTGAGACAAAATCCCTGTGAGATATCATTGTAGAAAAAAAATTATTAAAAAGACCAATAAAGCTACATTTTTAAGCCAGTAATTTGGAGAAAAAAACAAGTAAAATCGACGTCAGCTTGCTTAAGTACAAAAATATCAATACTTTAACATTATTTTAAAAGACTAAAAAAGCATTTCCTATGTCCTTTTGTCTTGTCTGGCATGATAGTTGAGAAGTATTTCGTTATACAATAAAGTTATTTAGGTATTGCTTCAGATTATTCTTGTGGTGAAACACTGTAGGATCCGTTCGTGCAATACTTAAATTAGGGAGTTATCTAATGTGCACCTTGTCAAGTAAAATATACAATGCACCTTACATTTATCGACACATTCAAAATATGGCTAAATGCGGACAGTATTTAACAACACTTCTCAAATATTTTTAGTCACACTTCTCTTATATGTTTAGCTACACTTCTCGAGTACATTTAGCCACGCTGTAAAATGTAGCGAAATTCAAGGTGCACTACACACTCTACTTCACAAGTTAATTAGACAAATCCAAATTGGAGAGTGAAATTAGCTTGGCAACGAGGGAGGAGCACCTAATTAAATGGTAATGCCGTAGAAAAGGATTTGTCAAACTAAATGTTGACACAATTTTAGCGGTAACTTAATGAGAGTTGGGTTTGATGGTTTGCTTTAGAATAGAGGATGAGAAGTGGCTTGTTTGGTTCACGACTTTATTAGCATTACTGGTAATATTCTTTTAGAGCTTCTTCTTGTTATTTATAGACTATAATTAGCTTGGCAAAGAGAATATCGTAAGATTTGATGCAAGCGTGATTCTATGCAAATTATTTTGGTTCGTGACTTTAATACTAATTCAAATCTTTTCTCCCCTAACTTTGGGTATTAGAGAGTGACTTAACAAGAGTTGGGAAGTCTTCATCACACGTTCTTCATAAGAAAAATACTTGTGTGAATCATTTTGACTAAAGATGTATCTTCTTGCAAAGGAGGTGCTTCTCATTGTTAAAAAGTCACCATCTAACCTAAGGTCTCTTTTGGGGACAGCTTAACAAAATGAAAGTTCAAAAATGAAGAACAACCTAAAGGAGTTGAGAATTGACCTCGAAGAGAGGGAGAGAGAGAGATAGGGAAAGAGAGAGAGTTCTAAATAGAGATTTTGGGAATGAACAAGTTAATGCTTCATTCTTCTGATTATGCTTATATACAAGTATTAGTGTGGCTTGTGAGCCAAGCTATCTAAACTATAATGAGTAACTAACTATAAACTGAAAACCATAAACTAACTATGTAGAAACTAGTTTGGTGAGATCTTAGTTTGTCTTTTTATGTTTCCTTGTTTATAACATACCAAAAAATTAAACAAGCAATACAATTAAGAGACCAATTTATCTTGAAGCTAAATCCAAACCCAATCTCATCTATTAAAAGGGATCTTAACAATTCATGTCAAAGTAATCCTAAATCTTCATTTCTCCGTCAGTCTTCTTACACAAACAAACCACCTAAGTTTTCACTTTGTATATTCATAAATACCTTTTTCCTTTTCTTCAATATATATTCATTCATACCATGTCTTTTAGATTCCCTTACCTTTTGCCTCTTCTCTATAAATAGCGGTGTTCATGGGTTAGGTCAAGACAGGTTCAGGGATCAATTCAATTCACCACAGTTGATTAAGATCGGCTTGGATTGAGTTAGGTTTTCTAAAATGAAAGTTATTAACCTAAACTAACACAACCTAATAGAATCATCTCAAGTAATCAAGTTAATTTCTTTTAAACAAAAAAACACAACCTTATTGCAATGTTTGTTTTCTTTTTTAGATAATTAGAAGTATTCCATTGAATATGCATAGCTCGATGTGTACAAAAAAATACATTATCAAAAGTACAAGGTTCATCTCCCCTGAACACCACCAACCAAGCCACAAAAAACATTTCGGCTCTTGCTTAACCAACCTCCTCAAAATCCCTTAAGGAAAACCCATCGAGACAAAACCTTAGACTGAAAAAAGAGTATCACCCCGAGCAAGAATTAAGGCAACACGATTGGTAATACAAAATTTCACAACCCACTCAATTATAAGACACAAGTAGAGCATGCCCAATTTCCACCCAAAAAAAAAAAGTTTAATCCAAATCACAAACCATAACCAACCTTGGAAATAATACATACCACCATGTAATCCCCAATTACCTTCGCCAACCTTATGTACAACCTCACCAACCTCTTGGACAACTTCGTCAACCTCATGGGCAATCTTGCAAACCTCTTGCGTAACCTCACCAACCTCACAAGAGGCTCGCCAACCTCTTGGGCAGCCTCGCCGACCTATCAAGCACTATTAAAGTTTTTCAACCCTCCACTTGATACCATAATCATCCTCATTATCCAACCACCAGCACCACTGTCCTTAATATCTTCCTGTAGACCAACGCACCTCCACAAGTCACAAACCATCATCATCACCATTGGAAACCACACCAAAGCCACCCTCAATCACCATAGAAACCAGCATCAACCTAAAAATAGAACTTTACGGGCATCCCCTCACCTCCATAAACCACCATCATCAAACCCAAGCACCATAATCAGAGGTTCCTCACCACCATTGACCACCACAACCTCATCACCACATAACTATGAACCGCTATCAACACACAACCCAAACATGACAATCGTCCATAGCGGATCATCACTAACCACTAAACCAAACTGTAACTGCCAAAACAACACACTATGAACCCATCATCACCACCAAAACTAACCACCGCGAAACACCATTGTACCGAAGGTGAGTTCCTCCGATGGGGGGTTGGACTCCAGATCTCCTTGGTTGGGATGCTAGGTAACGATGTGGGTACGACTCCATGTCGGTTAGGGGAAAAAATCGTACATAGGGACCACCTCATGGATGTCATACATGAAGGGATGACTCTATTTCCCTTTCCCCTTCCTAGAAGTGGGGCGACTTTTATCGGCCGTTTTCCATGTAGGATCAGTAGTGGACTTGTACGCCGATTTATAAATCTATTCCTCCTGAATGATGGTTGTGGGGTTCTAGCCTCCTTCCTTGTGGTTAAGACCATTGAGGTGTCAGTTTCTATCATTGGCATGTTTTATCACCTCACTTCTCCTATGTTTCGCCTCTTCGCGCACCTTATCGGTATTTCCAAGAATTTTTTCTCTCTTCTACTATTGATCTTTTGCCTGCTGAAATTGGAGGAGGATGGCCTCTAGCTATTGTATCTTGACTGCTTGTTCTTGCACCGGGTTGGCTAGATCTGAAGCTTGGCATGCCTCCTCCTCTTTGCAATTAGCTACCTCCTGATTCTTGGCGTTGGGATCTTCAGTTGGGTGGGCTTCTTTAAGAACAGGCATCCAAGTCTGCTGGGTTGCAGGTGTTGTGTTTCCTAAAGATCCTTCTCTGTGAGCATTCACAGGGGTGGCAGGACGGAAGGTCTTCCTGGTGTTCTAGGGTGGCATGTGGTTGAATGTCAAAGGAGATCATCATCGTCCTAGTGTAGAATTTCGTAAGTCCCCACAGGCGGCACCAATGTACCAAAGGCGAGTGCCTTCGATAGGGGGTTGGACTCCGGATATCCTTGGTTGGGATGTTGGGCAACGACGTGGGTACTTGCAAACACTCTAATACCCAAGTTAGGGTTTGTACAAAATAGGGTTAGATTAGCTAGAAAGGTCTTGATTATGTACCTTGGTGGCGAGTCCTTTTATTTCTTTGGAGCGGCCCCTTAATCCGTTAGGTTAAGTGAGAGGCCTTTTGTAATTTCTCCATGGACCCGAGTTGGTGGTTTAGGTGGAAAAGGGTTGGGTTTTAGGTCCATAATCCGTGGAGGCCTTTTCAGGCCTACTTTGGCTCCTTGTGAGCTAGTCCATAACAACCATCACCTTTAACCTTCATCCACACCATAATACCAAAACGTGCACTCTCGTAACAGCAAACACACCCCCCTCCCCCCACATCCAAGACCCGAAGACAGCCCCTCACAGTCACAACCTCAACCGTTATTGCCACCATCTCTACCATAACTCAAAAATTATATCCACCACCAACTTTTACAGGACCACCAATGCCTAACCACCTGCGACCAAAGGAACAAGAACCGATGTGATGTCAGCCACCAGCCACCACAAACCATTGAAATGCCTCCATCCTTAACAACTACCCCAAAGCCAACATCGCCTCCCCAACCACCACAACATCATGACCCCATAGCCTCCGCCACCACCAGCAATCACAATAGCAACTACCGTTGCCAACTCACTACCCACACACAAAATGCCATTAAAACTTCACCAAATCCCAAAACCGCCATCAAAATGACCCATTATCATCGAACCTGAGATATGCAAAGGAACCAATCTCAAACACCACATAAAGACATGGATCTAGCCATTGAGACGTGAACATCATATTTTGTCTAGACGTCTAATAAAAATAGTGAAAAATGACCAAAAAAATAATCTTTGCTTTAATTTCTCTTTTTTAACATTTTTGCACATTTTTTCTTATTTTCAAATAATTTATTTTTTAAATCATTTCTAAATTAACTTTCAAACATTTTCAAACCATATCTCATTCTTTGATTTATTCTTTATCTCCATTTCAATTTTCAAAATCAAATATTCCTAACAACTTGCAACAAAATACCAATTTTAGTCAAAATAAAAGGTTTTTCCAATTTTTTTCTAAATGAAAATTAGTGGCAATTGCATTGAAATTATTTTTGTTACCCAAATCGTCGCAGCACCCCTCCAGAGACATTGTGACAAGACACTGAGGGTCTAGACCCAAGCTAATGGTGGTGGAGGAGGAGGAAGGTGGCCGATCTAAAAGGGACACTTGGATGGAGGAAGAGGAGACGAACATGGGAGACGATGTCAACCGACGGTGGCCAAGGGAGCGGGAGAGAACGGGGAGGGAAGGGGTACGCGGAAAGGTGAGTAGATAAAAAGGGGGAAGGGGCTGCTGCCGCCGTAGGCTAGATCTAAGTTTTTTTTCTCAACGCTAGTACATGATATGTTTTGTTGTCTCCCTAATATCTTACCCATTATTTTTCACCCATTTGCTTTTCCAACCAATGCACTATTTCCCTCTCTAATCTCACCGATTCTACAAAAGTCATCCTTCATTCATTCATCATCAACATTGTCATAGAGGGACTGGAACCAAGGGTGGCCTTCTCACCGTGGAGGGTAGGGATCAAAAAGGGTGGCGAAAGGAGGAAATAGAAGGGAAGAAGGTGGTGATTTCATATCATCAAGGCACACAAGAAGTTGTCTCTCACCATCTTTCTCACATCAGTCTTTCTCAACGGCTCTAGCAAACGCGTTGGTAGAAGATGGAAAGCAAACTAGTGGCAAAGCGACAAAGAAGTAGAAAGCAAACCGGCACAAAGATCAAAGAAGCAGACTAAAAAATAATTAAGCCTATTTTTTTTTACAAGTATGGGGTGAGTTTGATTTATTTAGCATCCGAATTTAAAGACAAAACAAAACATAAACAACATAAACGGGGTATAGGGTATTAAGTTGACAGCCCATGCTTAAGTTTTACCCAAACAAACCCAAGTACCCAACCCAAAAAAAAAAAAATTAGGGCAAGTCGGTCAAGTCTACACGTAAACATGAACCCCGCCTACAAATGAGGCTAAACACTACAATACAAGATCATTTATTGAGCTAGAATTCAAGTGATACCTCCCTAATACAGATACGACTACAGATAACATGTGAATTGACAAGGCCGATTTTAGTTTCTGCTAGCTCTAGTTGTTATTTCAAGTCTAGATCTATGTTTAAACTAAAAATCTATAGTTTTATTTTACTATTAATATTCACAAATACTTCAAAAAAAAAAAAAAAAACCTATCTACCACTCTCAAAACTCATTATCCATTTCTCTTCCACTTTCACCACTTTTTTCGTCTGTATCCACTTCACTCAAGTATTTCATCACGACATTATTCTCTATAATTCTCTATAATCCAGTACTTGACTGTCACAAAAGCTCACTGATAGTTTATAAAAAGGGATGCTATGCAGAAGATATGACATACACTGATAATTTATAAAAAGGGATGCTATGCAGAAGATATGACATACCATACGTTCAAAATCTCAAGAAGGGCAAAAAGATCATGAAATCAAACGATATAACATACAACGAAAGTTGCTATCAATTCATATATGAACTGTGATATGATAAACAATGTCTCCATTTGTGTATGGAACAGTAGAGGCAAGCATACTGACTTTCCTAACTGAAGAGATATGAGTCTCAGACACAACTAATATAATGAAAGCAGCCTAACGGAAATAAATGGATACTTGAGGGATGTCGATGTCATTATCATCATCATCCTCGCAGGCCACAACAACATCCAAGTGATGACGGTATTGAGGGATGTCCACCTTGGCCACTTCCCTAGCTAGATCCACTACTTTTTTGTCCATTCGGTCTCTGTGTCTAGGGAACATGCTATTATAGAGCAGACAACTTCCACATGAAATACTATAAGCATTCAAACCTTTTGCCTTCAGCCACTCAAGAAGTTCTCTGAGAGTAGGATTGTCTTTAATAATCCACCTGTCCCAAACTGTCCAGCTCATATCTTGATGCTTGATGATCTTTGGTGGAACTGGCTCAGCCATGGAAAAGAGAGGCAGTGCTAAGTTGGCGAATGTGTTTCGGTAGTCCTCAACTTTGTGCCCTCCATCCAAGACTTTGTACAGCTCCAGGCAGACAAGCCCGGTGGCCATAGCAGTTGAGGTTGCAATTGCTGGAATGATCCGTCCGGCAATAAACTTGGCCTTGAGCTTGTCAACTTCAGGAATGCTGTAATTCCGTGCTCTCATGTTGGCAAGCCCGGCTATCATGTCCATATGGAAGTTTGTATCATCATCCTGCAGTTATGCAGCAGAAAGTTTTTAACATAGTTTATGAAAATAAATTGCGATAATATAAAATGCAGGTTGAAGGGTTCATGTACTAGTGAACCCACAATCCTATTCCCAGCAAATACAAACTCAACCCCCACCAATCCAAACTCCCTAATTGTAGCTACAAAATTCATTTATCAAGAGAGGAGACTATGCAGAATCACGGTAAAGATTCAGTCAGAACAAAAACTAAATGAGAGAAAAATATACCTTCTCAAACTGAACTGGTTTCATCCTGAACCCAGGTGGTAGACTTGCCCGGCACCTCTCTAACTTTATGATTAGATCATTGATAACAGCTGCATCATCTATAGAAGCAGTAGAAAGAGTGGTGGCCTTCTCATCTGTCACTATTTTTGCATCTTTCTTGGGCTGAAAGTCAGGTACTATCACTCTATCAACAGCTTCAGCACACTTGTTAGGGTTCTTCACCCAGTCAGGGATTGGGATACCAAATGTTTCTGCTCTAAGTATAGAAGCTGCCATTACAAATTGAAGATGACCCATATCAGAGGATGAGAACTGCAGTGGACGAGGGAATCGTTTCGGTGCAGACCAGAAAGGAACTCCAGTACTGGTGGCAGCATCCTCAGGGAAAGTATAAGTTAACTGCTTCACTCGGTTAGCAAAATAATCTTCAAACCTGTGGATAAAAATCTAGGTTATAATGTAAAACATGCAGAAAGAACCACTGCTGCCACAATAACATTACTATAAGTGAAAAAAGACAAACATATAATATATATAATCAAACAAACACATACTTTAGCCTGGCCCAAGTAATACAATCTTCAAAAGTCTCACACTTCTCTTTGTCCAGACACTCAAGAACACGCTCTAAGTTATCCCTTGCTTGAGCATCACCAGCATTCCTCATTGCATTAGTATATTCACTTGGGTTAGACAAATATGCATTTACTTCAGCAGGAGTTTTCTCAAGTAAACCCTCAAATTCTGATCGAGCCCATGTCAAGCAGTGGTCAATGTTGTGCGGAAATGAGTGTACAGTACACATCGGTGCCTGTTTCTCAGGTGGATCTCTTGATGCACCATAGTTTTCTGTTAGGTGGGGAATGACCATCTGTGTATTGCATTTGGCTCCAAGAGTTCCAGACTCAAGGAGAGGCTTCTGGAAATACAAGCACCTCTGATCAACATACAGTCTTGCATTGACATTGTCCAGTGCATTAATCACAACACTCAAGTTTTCCCAAAAGGTATCATGAAACACATTTTCAGTTTCATGGCCAACTCGATTTTGCAGAGCTTCAATATTCAGACGAGGATTTATGGTTGCAGCAGCGGATGCAGCAACTGTAGACTTAGCCTGGCCAATATTCCAATCGCGGAAGAGGAACTGCCTGCTAAGGTTACTCTTCTCTATGACATCATCGTCAGTAACTGTAAGCTTCCCCTGACTTCCACAAGAAACTCCCATGAGGGCAAGATTTTTTAAAAATTCACATCCCAATGCACCAGCTCCAACAACAAACACTACAGCATCCTCTAATTTCTTCTGCAACTTTTGTCCAAAAACTGAAATCTGGGCATCATAACGACTATTTATGGGTCTAAAATCATTGGGATCCAGTGGCTCAGTAGGAAGTGATTCAACAGAGTCAAAGTAGAAAAACTGCAAATGAGAAACGTACATTACCGGCACAGAAAAAAATCAGGACAACAGTAAAACTATTATAACCCGGCAAAACTCATTAAAGGGGTAGATAGAAAAATGAAACTGTTAGACTGGATCAGAGGTATGGAAGAAAGAGTGCATAAACAAGTATTTTTGTGTATTTACTATCAAGAATGACCAAAGTGATCAAAGCCTAGAAGAATGCTGAAAAATTAACACAATAGAAGGAGGAATTCTGGAGACTCCATGCTACTATCTCTTGACCATGCTTCTCTCACCATGCAAATAACTAACTTTCGTCTTGCAATTTGATAACCATGATTCACATTTACCTAATAGCCTTGTTGACTCACACGCCCATCACACCTCACAGCAAAAAGCACAAACACTCTGCGCGAGCGCGCACACACTCACTCTACCGCTCACGCACACAATGTAAAAACATTCTTTGTCTTTGCACAAGAACTACAACTAGGGCCCAAATATGATTGGCCCAATCCCTATCAGCAACATAGACAACATTTTTTTGCCAGACTCTTATTATTTCAATACATCAATCCAAGCCATAACAATAATGCCAATATATCTTAAGACTGTTAGACATGAAGTCCCATCATTCGCTCTCACAAAAACAATGTCAGAATATCAAGGTAACCAGTGGCTATACATATCCATTCTTTAGGTAACCACATGCATATACCAAACCGCAGCATTTTCAGAGCTTGCTCGCCTATGATAATGCCTCAACATTACTTTCAGATTGTGTTAGGGGGTTCTTCAGAGTGGGGGAGAGAGGGTACAATACAATACTCGACTTCTAGGAGAATAAGAAGAAAAAAAAGCATAGAATCCAATAAACCAAGTTACAGTCAAGATCAAATTTCATTTATAAAAATTTAGTTCAACAAAGTGCCTAACTGAACTGATGTAATAGATTGTCGTTTTTTAAGGTTCACGATTAGATATAAATCGCTTCGATCAACTCACAAATTATTCCTATGTAGTTATTTTGAAGAAATAGAAGATATAAAACAGTAAAATATCAATTGAAGCAGAAAACTGAACACACAGACCAACTGACTAACTAACTATAGAGAAATCACACGAAAGGCTCATTTCACTCGAGCCACGCAATATTTTATAATAAAATAACAAAGAAATATTGTTTACCTGAAAAAGTGGATGAAATTTACCAGAGCAAGCCTTCACAACCTCTTGTCCCACAATTCCACCAAACATGGCAGCCATAGGATTCAACACTGCCCT
The DNA here is from genome assembly GCA_003254905.1 of Nissolia schottii. Lineage (NCBI taxonomy): Eukaryota > Viridiplantae > Streptophyta > Magnoliopsida > Fabales > Fabaceae > Nissolia > Nissolia schottii. Next base: position 85,189 of record QANU01061710.1, on the reverse strand, counting down.
AGCACCAAAAGCAAATTGCCGTAAAAGTTTTGGGTTCACATCTTCCAACTGTCCATCACCTAAGTTTCCATTAATATTACTAGCAATAGATATAAGTTTCTGTGCATCATCCTCTGAACCAGCAACAGGGAAGCGGCCTAACTCAGAAATGAACTTATCCAAAGCCTGGAATGCTAAATGCAGGAGAGGTGGGCGATCAAACTTGGAAAAGTCACTCAGAAGAAAATCACCTGGTTCCCTGAGTGCTTCCCTTAGTGGTTTAAAGTTCAACACCTTTGGTTGTTTGACCTGTGTGACAATACCACCTTTCTCATAAGTACCATAGTTGGTGGTGTCTTCTTCAAGAGTAAACGAATATGCTCTAGCATTTTTAATCTTCCTCGGCTTTCCATCATTCAACTCTTTCATACCATGAACTTCAGAGAATACAACCAGATCTCCATCCTGAAACTCAAGCCTCTCATCATCAACACAGGATACTAGAGCAGGGTTGTCATTACTGATGGATGCAATTATACCAGTATGGGGCTCATTTCCATCAACATCAAAGACAGTGAACTTGGGGCCAAAATCACAGAACGCATATCCAAAGAGCCCTCTAACTTCAGTTTTAATAAAAGCAATAGGAGGCTGATGACTGTGGCAGTAATCATTGAACTCAACAGCTTTCTCAAGACTGATTTCAGTGAAAACAACAGCCTACAAAATAGTAAACGAACAACTGTAAACATACAGCAATAAGTTGGATACAAATGGATTCATGATTGCACATAAGAAGGAAATTTTCACATTAAATTACATCATTAACTGACAAACATGCACAATCTGAGTGTTATATCACCATAGCATTTTACAATTCAAAACCTGGAACGGTCCAAAAAATTCAAACTAGCTCTTCTTGAATGGCGATGGCTATATTATTTATGAATTATAACTACAATATAAAATTCACAAGGACAAATTTTACTGGAACATTCCAAAAAATTCAAACTACCTCCTCTCAAATTGCTATATCATAGGCTTAAATATATTTCAATCCCTATAAATACTGGACATTTTGGTTGTGGTCCCTATAAAATATTTCTTTGGTTTTGATTCCTCTTTTTTCTTTATTTTTGTTTTTCGTCCCGGTTGTACTGTCTTTTGGTCCCCATAAATACTTCAGAATATATGTTTAGTCCTTACAAATATTACAACTATCTTTTTGGTCCCCATAAATATTTCAAGAATCTTCTTCTGGTCCTTAATAATTATCACTGCTTAACACTAGATTTAAACTCCTACAACCAAAAACCAAAAAAGAA
>QANU01061710.1:0-83874 GCA_003254905.1 Nissolia schottii | reverse complement strand
AAAAAAATAGGGAACCAAAGAACAAATTTTAAAGGGACCAAAACAAAAAAGAGCTATATTCATGGACTAAAAACGTATTTAAGCCTTATTTTATTAATAAATTATAACTGCAAAAGAATAGAGCTATAAAATCAAAAAACATTTTTTAAAAAAAAACACCAGAATTAATTATTGGTGATAAACAGTGACAGCACTACGCATTAGTTGTCTCTTGTCAAATTATTGTCAATACTCATACAGTATCACAACTACAACATAAACATGAATGATATCCACATACCTCATTTTAAGTACAAAAAGTCTAAATTTGGTGTTATTTGACTGAACATAAACATGAATGACATGTTATTTGACTTCAAAATTTGGAAGGAAAAAGTGTCATCTACATTTTCTCAGTAATAGAAATATAGGCTTAAGAACATCAGTCAATATTACAAGCTGACCCAATTTGCAGCTATTATAGATAAAGAAAGTAATCTTCAAATTCAATTAACCAATTGTATAACCAAAACCAAGAATTAAATTTAACATATCACTCCTTTATGAATGAGAAAGGACTAGTGAGTTATTAACTTATTACCAAAGCATGTTCACACAATAAACCAAGTGCTTCATCACAGTTAGAACTCGGAAAAAAGAATGCATTTGAAACTCAGACAAAGTAGAGCCAGATAAAATATGGCAGCAGCATAGCCTGCGAGACATAAACCACTGACTCTCCATTCACAGTAATTCTCAGACAAGCAAGCCTTATCTTAGGTGTTTGACCAATATTTGGTTGAAAAGCTCATTAATCTTTTAAAAGGGTTTCCCTCTCAAATATCCTGAGAGATTGAAAGTTTAACTCATTTGGTGTTATTTCTTTAGTTAGTTTTTCATTAGTTCTTGCATTTTTAAAATAAGGATCTCTTGTACTCCATTCTCTCTGCATTTTTCTTCTCTTATTAATAAAAATTTTCACTTAACAAGAAAAAAAAACATTATATGTTATCTTCACCACGACTGGAGGTACCTGGAAATTAGAAAGTTGTTCCTTCGTCAGCTTAGTCGTCAAGCTTAGTACAAGCACTGCATTGTTGAGCTCCTGCAGCTTACTAACAGAAGCTGCTGCCCTGTTCTTACCAACATCATTCTCCGAAAACACAAAATTACTGGACAAATCCCATAACTCAACCGTTCCTTCATCATGTAGTGTCACAGATTTGACACCAGCAAGAATTAGATTCTTTGCTGCAAGTAGAAAACTTCATTAGAATAAAAGGATGACAAAATATTATAGACCTGGCACTATATGAATCTATTTCCCAAAATGATTCAAATACCAGGTCAAAAACAAATAGAATACTTTACTAGATTTAAATATTAAAAAAAAAATTAAAAAAAAAAAAAAACCAACAACAACAATAGAGCAGTCACTATTTGAATCTATATCCCAACCTGAATAAAAAAGCAAAGGCAACAGACAAATAGAATGGTTCAAGCTGGATTACATGTTTACAAAAATCTCTCTTGATTCACAAGTCTAAATTGAATAGAGCATAGGCGAGGACCTCTGTAACCCCAAAGTTGCACAAATAAATGACAGCAATGACTCCAAAACCAGTTTATAGGGCGTAAAGATAACAAATTAATAACCTAGGTTAACAATATAAAGTTTGTCAGAAGCAACTTGAAAGCATTTTCAACACGGACAGCCTATTACAAGATTATGAGTTCAGTTTCATCACTGCTTCCATTCCAGCCTACGGGAGAGACTAGGGACCAAATCACCAAGTCTACTAACACCAATACCATTAAATAGCAATAAACAATTTCCTTTTACTAAGAGAGAGCAGAAAGCCACATAATGACATAAACCATGACTAATGTTACGTCCTGACTCCTAGGCCATCACATGAAATCAATTTAGCATTTGATTGACTGATCGAACTGCTTATATATTCATTTTCCACCCGAGAGGGGACATCAGGGATCAAATCAACAAATCTATTGATACAAATCTCCTTAAATAACACATAGATTTTCTTTTACTAAGAGAGAGCTGAAAGCCACAGCCACAACTAATAGTATGTTATGTCCTGGGTCATTACATCAAATCAATTTAGCATTTGAGCGAGTGCATGATCAATTTTTCTAGCAGTAGCCTGAAACCCTGAAGAAGTTAACAGCAATCTCCGTTCTACAGCACCAAGTATATCAGTTAAAAATAACCAAACATACACCCAAATAAAACACCAAATCACAGCAAATCAGTTAAAAATGAGCTCGAATCTGAATGCAACAATTACCGATCTCGACGCCCAGACCCTGCATCCCGGATACGAGGACGTTAGACCCAACGAGCTTCCTCATGGTCTCGCGTCCGTACACCGCGAGCTGGCGGCTGTGCAGATCCTCATCGATCTCCGGCGGGTTGGAATCTCCCAAAGCCATATCCGACGCTCCTCCGAGGCTGCTGCTGTTGTTATTTTCGTTACTGCCGGCGCTGAAGCTCCGGTTGGTGTCGTTCACCGTTGATTCGGCACCACCACGGGTCCGGTTTTTCTTGTTACAAGACACCGCAGCAGCACCACCTACGCCGCCGCCGCTGTGGCTGCTGTTGTCGCTGTTGTTGTTGTTGTTGTTGGTATTGGTCCCTACTTCTTCTACAACCACTCCTTCGCTATTTCTCTTTCTTGGAAGCATATAGTGCAGTAAGCTGCTACACCGAAATCGAAGTCGAAACCGAACCATGGAGATTTTCAACGCAACAGCAACAACAACGGTTACAACAAAGAGAAAATCAAACTTGTTAGAAAAAAGATGATCGGGGAGAAGATCCCGATAGGTAATAATAAAGAATGAGATTATTATCGGCGATGACGCTAAGAGCCAAAACCCTACTTGGCGCATCGGGATTCGAATGCAAAACATAGAAGCAAAGGGAAATGGAAATGAAAAAGGAAAATGAGAGAAATGAGTGTGGAAGAAACGTACCGATTGGAACTTGGGAGAGTAGAGGAAGAATGGAATCTCTGATTGGAAGGTGAGAGAATCGAAGGGGAAAAAGGGGAGAGAGAATTTTGGAGTGGTTGCGTTTGTTAGGTTCTTCAGGGCTTTGCTGTAGAATGATGGAGAAGGAGTGAGCGTGGAGTGTGGGGTTTGATATAAGGAGTGTGAGAGGGGCATTTATGGGTTTGCATGACCCTCAGAAATGGTGTTTTTCTAGGGTTTTCACAGACAGGTGGTGGTTTTGCTTTTCACATCATTTCGAGTGAAAAATATCATCTAGTGATTCTTCTTTTTTGATTAAGCATTCTAAAGAGTGATTCTAAAACCAAGCTTAATTGTTCAAGTGATTCTTATTCTAAATCCGATTAATTAGAATGCAGTGGAGTCCAATTAATTATGAAATCAAAATCTCAAATAAGTGATAATTTTACTTATTTCCTTTTATTAACATCGTACAATGGATCTCTTACTTTAGAAAATTAAAATCCACTGACATCAATCACTTTTAGATGCTTCATTAGTTCCTTTTATTTTCAATCTTTCTTATCATCTTTATTTTTTGTTTAGAAATTTATGTTATATTTTTTTTTACATTCTAAATTAGACTAGTTTGAGTAAAAAAATTTGTATTGTAACTATGACAATGTCTTTTGTACAATGACCTAAGGTTGTGTACAGGAATATAGAGACAGAAGATACAAAATCTTGTTTGGTTGCTGAGATTAATACAAAAACTTGTGTTTAAGGATAGAAAATTAGTGTATTTTCTACACTTCAATTTTGCTAACATGCGGAGACAAGACACAGCCACACAACCTTGGGATTAAGATAATGTGTTTTATTTTTATTTTTCTATTAAATCAATGTAATAAGAGCGTTTTAAGTCATTTGGAATGTATCTTTTGTCTTGTCTCTATTAAACCAAACAAGATATAGATATAAATAAGTGTGTCTTGTACATTGTCACCAAATAAAATACAAATTTGATTTGTCCTCTTATTTTTTATGTCTTTATCACCATGTCTCAATAATCAAACACAACCTAAGGATCTCTTTGGGAGATTTAAGATGAAGGGAAAGGGATGGCTATTAATTTAGGAAGCATGAATACTTCATGAGACTGTTATGTCTTTGTGTCTGACACATCATGAACACCGACATACGAAGACACTCATGCGACACACGTGTTGCATGTGTCCGAAAGTGTTCAAATAAAAAGTGCATAATTAGTTGTGTCTAATTGTGTCCGATCTATATCTGAAAGTTTTTGAGTTGTGGTCGTATTGTGTCCAAGTAAAAAATATTTTAAATACTAAATAATTTATAATAATATGGACTCTAAGAAAATTAGCAAGTATTGACATATGAAAATATCTTGAATGTTCCATATATTTTGAAAAGACTTTGGAAAGTTTTAAAAATTAGTAGTTTGATATCAATAAAAATATTGAGATATTATTATAAATATTTAATTTTATACTTATAAATGTTGTGTATGTGTCCTGTAAAATTTTAAAATTTATGTGTTGTATGTCGTGTTTCATATCTGTGTCGGTGCTTTTTAGCTATTAATGAAAAGGAGCATACAAGCATAGAATGGAATGGCTAGGGTCATGTCACCCTCTTGTTTGGGAGTTTACTATGAAAAGATGAGAGTTTTGTACTCCTATTTGGGAGTTACAACTTAAGTTAGTGGCATGAACATAAAATTTATGGAGTTACAATACAAATAGCCATAGTCCTCTCAAACCCTGCAATTTGGGGGACACAAAATCTAATGAATTAGATGGGAGGGAGTGGTTTACAAGCCCCTTATTAGCCAATCTATTCTCTCCTAATTGATTACTCCTAAACACATATTTTAAAAATGGCTTAAATGAATTTTTAATTCCTGTAATATTAAAAAGTTTATATTTGATCTTTAAAAAAAATTATTAAGATTTAATCCCTATAAAAAAATTTGTTGGGTTGGATGGTACTGTCGTGGCCGATAAGTTGGCTACATGACGTGCCACGTAACACGCCAAGTGATATAATCCAAATTTTCAAATTAAACCTAAACTCAAAAATTAAAAAAAATAATAAAAGATGAAAATAGAAACCCCAGTTCAGACCCTATTGGCCATTAGACATCTTCCTCAGACCTTCTTCATCCTCAAACGTTCTTCTTCCTCTAAACTTCTCTCAACCATCCCCTCTTCTCTCAACCACTGCATCCTCTACTCTTCCTCCTCTCTCCGTCACGGACATGGCGCATCGCGTTCTCTCTCTGTCACGCATCGAAACTCTCTCCCAATCGACAAAACCTTCCTCCTGAAAAAGAATCTCTCAAGGTTGGTGGTAATGCTTTTGGATTCTACGCACCCTCTCTTAGCTAGTTGAGCCACTCCTATCTTGCTTTCTTTCTTTTTCACTCGTTGGCCCTACCTCTGCCACTAAAGATCAAGGTTAGATTCTGTAATTAATTTCTCTCTTTTCTAGTTGACGTTTTTTTTTTCCATTTTTACCCCCTTAAATTAAAGTTCTGTTTGTCTCTTGGTTGTTGTTTGCTTTAAATTCTTGAGTGATTTGTTTCTGGTCTTCTCAAACGCACATTTGCATATTGGTGTGCTTAATATGAGTGTAACCACATCACACTGAAGTTTGCATGAGATTTTTTGGTTTATGTGAGGAAGTTAAGTATGTTATGGTTTCTAACCGCAGCCACTTCTACAAATCCTTCCTTCAATAGAGAATTCCACTTTGGTGCAGAATAATAAAATTTTAATGTGAGAGTTCTTATCTGTTAGTCGCACAAGAGTTCATGCTCTGTTTTGTCGATTCCAAAGGCACAATATTAGATATTTTTGTACAATCGGTATGTTATGTACCTGTTAGAATTATATATATGAAGCCCAATTAAAGCATTAGACCAAGGTGTTTGACTTTGATAATGGGTAAACCAAAATGTTCGTTATTGATTTTTCTACTGATTTCATTAGTTTTGGTGTCTCAAAGTGCTAAATTACTCCCAGGCTTATGTTTTATAATTTTTATATCAGCATTGTTTTTGTGAGGTTGGTTGTTCATTGCTGCATTACACTAGTTGTTACAATAGGTAATCAATACATTTGTAGGTTTCACTGCTTTGTGAGTTTGTTCATTGGCCTCATTCTTTGGATTCTTGTGTTTGTGAAAATAAATGGATTGTGTGGAGTGATATGGATTACTCTTTAATGTGTTGTAGTGACTCGGAATCAATTTTGGAGCTCTAGAAGTGAGAAATTTTGTTATTGATCGGAATAAATTTTGAATGCAGGAACATAAAGAGGAATCAATTGAGATTGTTGAACCATGACAAGTCATGGCTCTGTTTTAGGATTGTCTACACGAACCAGGCTATGCGGATGTGGAGATAAGTTGGTGTTGTTCACACACAGCTGGGATCAATTCAAAGCACGTTGGTAGAAAGTTTTGGAAATTCTCAAATTGGAGAGTAAGTTTCGATTTTTAATTTGCAATCAAAGTTGTGTAATTGGTTTGGGTATGAATTTATATTATGCTGTTGGATTTTCGTTATTCAGGAGATTGACAACAAGAAAACATGTGGATTTTTTTGATGGATTGATAAGTTAGAGATAGAGTATGAAGTGAGAACATCTGTTGTGGATGAACAAACTGAAAGAAGAATTTTAAAGCTTGAAAAGATCGTAGCTTATGAGAAAAGTAGGGGGAGAGATGACTATTTGTTTGGGGTTAATAAACTTTGCAATGCTTTGCATCGCATGTGGATATGCTATTGCAATGAGGAGCAATTAGTGTCGTATATGTTATGTCTTGAAATTAGTATGTTTGTATTTAGAAGTTATATGATATTTTATGACATTGTAATGTGTTTCAATGAGTTTGTATTTGTAATGTGATATTGTTGTAATTGTTCTCCATAAATCTGCAATTTTTCTTATTTCCCTTTCATTTGATAACAATAAAGCATACTGTTTGGAACAAATTAACAAAGTCTCAATTTGACCTAAGCCTGTTAAAGAGAATCAATTTAACAAAGTCTCAATTTGACTTAAGCCTGTTATGGCAAATATGTTTACCACACATCAATAATTATTCACTGAATACATAATTTCAAGAGAGAATATAATAATTGGTCCAACAAATTTCAAAAGAGCAAACATAACAACTACTTAGCAATCAAAATAGATAAATTGTTCGCAATGCAATTGGATTCTAGATCTCGACCACCGCTCTTTTTTATTATCATCACTTTTCTTCGAACCATCCTCTGTGACTCTTTTTTCAAACAACACCCGGGGTGATGTTGCACCTAAGACGGCGACATCGAGAGGCAAGAAGCACACAAAGACACACTAAGCGGCACACTAGGAAATCAAGGATTGTGAACGGGCTTCACATTGTAGGCGGCGCAGTAATGTAACATGAGATGTAAACCAAAGACTGGAACCCAAACTGATGGATCTTATGAAATTGCAAAGTGATTGCAGAAAAGAGGGACAAGAAACTGATGCACAGTGAGGTCGCGGTAGGCGACGACGATACCAGTTGATCAGAAAATACAAAAGAGCACACAAGCGAACACAAGGGACCCAAATGAGGATAGAGAAAATGCACGACAACAACGTAGACCGAGGTGATATTGTGATGACCGATTTCCTAGCATGTTGCAGCGATTCGACGAAGGGGGAACACAGCAACGGTCGTAGACTACTGCAGTGGTATAGAGGTCAGTGTCTTAAGGAGCAAGTCAATTTTTCCCTATAAATAAAACTCTTGCCTGAGTGTTTTTACTTGTTAATTCACTCAGAGAGCTCTTGAAGGTTATGCTTTTAGTGTGAACTTTCTCTCACCTCTAGTATTATTTTTCTTGTGGGGGAAGCAATACCTCCATATATGGTGTCCACGCTTAGGAGTTTCTAGTGTCAGTGTCAATGTCCCCAATTGTCTGTCATTCCAAGTGAGTGACTTTTTTCATAGTCTATTTTTAGACGATGTATTTATTTAAAAAATTATTTTATTGTGTATATTTTTATGAAACCCTAGGAGACAAAATTTATTATTGCCTTTTAATGTTTATGAAATTAGTTAATTATTTAGAAATTTTCTTATTTATGAAAAACAGTTATTTAATGAAAATATTTATGAAGCTATTTTTAGAAATTCATGAAAATTATTTTAGAACTACATGAGGCCATTAATCTTTATGCGTTAAGTATATCATGTTGCATGTATATGATTATTTATGAACAAGTTAGTTATAATATATGCTATCAGTTATCAGTTAATGTGTTTTGTTATCATGTTTACATCGTTTTCATAGGAGTAGAATTACGATAGAACTATACACCAATAACAACTCACGTTTATCCTAGTATACCTTATATGATCATCATGTAGAATAGGTTTTAGATATATAGAATAATTAGGACAAGAGCGTGAAGCCCGGACACAGACAGCCTGTTAGGCCTAGTGTCATGTCGAATAGGGTCAAGACTGTGAAGCTTAGACATTATCACGAACAACTAAACTGTATTGTTTGCATTCGTCTATCTAGTGAACTCTAAACTTTAGTTATGTTTTAAATGTTTTTATGTACAATGTAATATAAACTATATAATGTTGTTGATTGATATTATATATGTATTGCATATGCTTGTTATGTTTGCAAAATGTCTCAAGACGCTGTGAGGTTTGTCATTCACTGAGTGAATTTTTTTCCCTTCCAGATAGCATCGTTGAGGATACTCCTATCTTCTAGTAGATTCCAACAGTTCAGAACTTGGTGAGCTTCACTTTGCGGTGGAGTAATTTTCAATTATGATAAGCTTAGTAGTTAGGTTAGAGTGCTCCATTTAAACATAGACATGAACAGCTAAACATTATTTATTTCAGCATTTATTTAAATGATATTTTATGTGATAATTTAGTTTCTTTATTCAAAAACAAGTTAGTTTATTTAATGAATTTTATTTATTTAAATGTAGGTTTTTATAAAAATTATGCGATCTTATAAACTTTTGTAAGAAAATTAATCCATTGCGTGCTAGTGACAATTTTGGAGTGTCACATAAGTAGAGGAAATGAGTTGGCCAACAAAAAAGAAAGAAAACCCTAGCAAGGACGGGAGAGCATGTAGTTGTGATAGGGTTGTGTAATAGAGATTGCGGTTAAAAGTAAAGTTAATTGTAAACATCTCTCATTGGTTAATGATAGAAAAAGATTTAATATATGTTTTTGAAAGAAAAAAAATCTTGCTTTTTATAATTATTTTTTGTGCTTATTAATAAGAAACTGTTCATAACTCAACGACTATATTTTTGTTCCGAAATAACTCAACACCTTTAGAAAGCTAAAAGGACAAAAATTTGCTGGACTGAAGCTGGCCCAAGTAATATAAAAAGCGCAGCAGTTTACATAAACAAAGGAAAAAAAGAAAACCAGCCCAAGAGGATTAAAAGTCCAATTAAAAAAAATGTCTTTCCTTAACATAATACATTAATTCAACTTCAGATCAAACCGAATTTTGAATCTAACTTAAAAAAATTAATTCAATTCAATCAAAACATTAGGATTGGTTTAGTGGTGATGAGTTTGGGTAGCATGACCTCATTGAATGTAATTTTTTTTCAAAAAATATACCAACAAAAAAATTTATATAATAAAACAATATTACTTCACCATCAATACAAAATCAAGCAATATAATTATCAAATTTCTACTTTCATCCATCTTCTACGTAACAGGAAAAATTAATGCTAAGGACCACTAAGAATAACTAATTAACGAAAAAGACTAACAATTTTTAAATTATTAAGAATGATTAACTATATTTTTAATTAAAGAGAATGACCAAATTTTTTTTATTACTTGACAACAATATCCTTTAATAGTCAAGATTAAATCATTGTTTCCAATAAGTAAAAATTAAATTCGTTGAGCCTCAAAAACTCATTCAAGAGAAATTGATCATGTGATTATTAACATTGAAATAGCACCAAACTACACATATATTTGTGATATATATGAATTTTATTTAATGTAATTTTACTTATTTATTTAATTAAATTTGATTAAAGCATTTCAACCAATGATCCATTAGTTATATAATATATATTTTATACCAAAATTATTATTAAAAATAGTCTCAAAATATGTGCTATTAGATATGTTTGTTTCCACTTATGTGATGAAAAAATATCATTTTTTACTAAAATAATCTGTTTCATATATTCAAATTTTTTTAAAAAATAATCTGAATTCTAGAAAAATTTGTTTTTTTTTTTTTACTTTTAAGTAGAAGCTAAATGAAATGACTTTAAAAAAATTATTTTTACAAAAAAAATTAAATTTTTAATCACTTATCTTTTAAGTTGAAACAAATGCACCCTTACGATATTCTAATCTTAATATGTGTGTGTTAAATTTTAATTATTTATGTTATTTCAATATATTTATGACTTTTAATATATTTTAATATAATTATTTAGTTGTAAAATATATATATATATATATATATATATATATGTATATGTATGTATAACTAATGGATCATAGGAAGAAATACTCTAACCAAATTTAATTAAATAAATAAGTAAAATTATATTATATAAAAGACATACATGTCACAAATATATGTGCAAACGTGCATGCTTCAATTCTCATGGTCACATGATCAACCAAAATTTGGCATAGAAAAGAGAGAGGAGATGAAAGGTCTCATGCTATTAAGATGAACAATATACTAAAAACAATTCATTTATAATGCTACATATATATATGTCATTTGCATTTTAGTTATAGTAAAGAGAAAGATAACACATCAATCATATTTAAGACTTACAGTCTTCTTTTAAGCATCCTTATTTACAAATGATCCATCTTTTTTCCTATGAGCAATAGGATACATTTGTTCTCTGATAAATTCTTTCCCCGTTTCAATTTTCTAACATATAATTGAAAACATAGACATAACAATAATTAGAATTCGCCAATCAATAGTAAATAAGCTTGTGAAACATCAATAACGCTTAATATTCGAAGAATAAATTATATTTACGAGTTCATGTTTCTTCCTAGCAATTGTCTTTGAGCGAAGAGTATGGGGGAATTGATTGCTTTTGCTGATTGATAGTATTTTTGCACTTATTTTCTGCACATTAAAATATACAAAAGTCAACAAATGTTAAATATATCTAAGTTAATGAATTGGCTTGGTATGGTTATTACCTTGGCTTCTTCACTCAACTTTTATTCAAAAAAGGAGGCCCAATGTTTTTTAGGAATTCCATCCAGGTGCAAATTTACATTCTCCTCCCAACTAAGGTCACATCTATAACAACTCTGATAAATCTTACATTTATTATCCTTTCACTTCTTCCCAATGTTCGAAATGATATATTTTTTCTTCTCATCATCATCAGTCACAAATTTTTCCTTAAAAAAAACACATAAAAATATTATCGGACATTTTTTTTTATATTACCAACAAAACAAGTTATATGATAGATTGAAAGAATTAGACTTGTTGATAGTTCATACCTTGATACTATCATAGACATATATCTTGTACGATTCCAGAACTTTTTTCCAATTCTTGTAGATGATTGGGAAGTTGTGAAAGCCAACAACATATCCCAAATATCACCCCAAAAGGCCACCAGAGTGTCCAACTAGTTGACTAAGAGTGTTCCATTTAGTCACTATCCGTTTCCTCCATGGAAGTCCTGTTACATCGTTCACAAACAAATTTATTTGTCTTTCAACGCCTTGCCCATCTAAACCCAAAACAAGGCTTAGTTTAAGCATCATAAATGACATACCAATCACTTTAATGGCTAATACATAAATGAAAAATAATAAATAGTAAATCACATACCAATCACTTTAACGGTCCACTTTATGTGTTTGGCTGATCTTGTATGAGTTTTCAGCTTCTAACTCCTCATTAGACGTAGTATGAGGGACTGATCTTGTATGAGTGTCTTTAGAAATAGTATGAGTGTCTTCAGAAGTAGCATTAAGTTGACTTGATGTCAACTTACACCTAGGACAATAGCAGTTTACCCTAGGCATATCTGTAAATAAATTAGGGTGCTAATTCAGTAGAGATAAATGTTAGAGCATCAAATTTCATGGTCAAGTCAAGCCAATGGATTGAATCCATGAAAATGAGTAAATGATTACTTATCTAGAGGTGTTTGTTTCACATAATCTTTTCACATTCACATAAATGTAACCATGAAAATACAAGATTCTTATGTTTTGGTTCAAGTTTGAAAAAAGGAATCCTTAGTAACTTGCATTTTAGAGAATAAAATTTTTTGCATTTTAATTCTCACCTCCCCTCCTCAAGGTGAGAATTTAATTTTTTCCATTTTAGTTTCCGACATGGTCCAACGTCGGATCGCTGCCAGAATGTTGTTAGATGACATCAGACTACCACCGCTCAACACTAGGTTGCCGTTGTTGCTCAACACTAAACCACTGCCGTCCAGCTCTGTAATGTCATCATCCGTCATTACCAAATCGTTTCTAGACTTCCATTGAATATTCGACAGGCAATGCCAAACCATTATTGAGCGCCGCCATTTTGTCATGGGTATGTTTTGAAATAAAATCGTATCCTCGAACATGTCGCTAAGAATTTAGTTTGGTTCAAAACATCATACTAAAAATAGTGTTCCCGAAAGTAAAAAATCACCCTCACAAACCACACGGCCTCTACGAATATTGTTTTATAATGTTTAAGAAATGTCAAGATCGGCCCCCATAAAACCCCCCAATCCCCACCCTCCCCGGCTCTTATTAGTTTCCAGCAGGTCTTTCATAATTGAAAATATTGACAATTTTAATTTTTGAAAGACAAAACAAAAAAAAGAAAAAAGAAGAGAATATCATTGTCAAGTATCCACTAAAATTATTAAAAGATATGTAAGCTAAAAAAGTTAAGAGACTTAATCATTAAAAAGTTAAGAGACTTAATCATTCTTTTCTTTCCGTTTCTCCTCTGCCGTGAAATCCTCGCTTCATTCACTTTAAAGTTCCACATCCTTATCCAACAGCTACCCATGATTTTCAATACTAACCTGGGAGCAGATATGTGTGAAAAAGTCTTTAGTGCCCGGCACAAACAAGAAAATACGTCACTAAAAGGAGACAACGGTGCTTGACACATTTCACCACTAAAGAAACACAGAATCCAATGGGCCCTTTTTCTTATTCCCTTAGGATCGCCACGAAACCAAACACGTGACCCCCTGTCAAGCAACGAAAGCGTGTCTTCTGTTGGTTTTTATAATCCGCGCAAAATTAATTATCTTAGTTTTCACGTGATAACGTGACACTAAGTTCCACTCATAACACACCAATGTGAAGTGTCTTGTAATATTACACCTGTCAAATTATTAGGTACTTGCATAGCGTCTAATAAATTTGTGTTCTATAAAATGATATTTCAAATTCCATACTATATTTCAAATTCCATACAGTGAGTGAATCTAAAGTTGAAATATCACTGTCCAATAGCACAATTATACTTGGCACACTATAAACACCTACTAGTTGCTCTTTCCATCATTGATGCCGCATCATAAAAAGGAAAATAAAATAGTATATTCATGATGACAAAGACATTACACCATGGTTTTTGGTGATGCTTTGAAGTGATGGTACAAGATTGCCAACAAAAGAAAAAAAGGTTGGAACTTTACATCTTCATGTAGTTATCCATATGAACCTTGCTATCACGTCATATGCTTATGAACAGATTAAGGTTCCACAAAGGCCTAATATATAGGAAAAGTTTTACCTATTGATGTTGTTTGGACGCAGCAACAATGCTAGAATCTCAGAGAACTGAGGGCGTTTTGAAGGGGTGTTGTTCCAGCACTTTGTCATGAGTGACTTTAGAGTTTGTGGACAGTCTTTTGGGATATCAGGTCTAAGGCCACAAGCAGCAATGCCAACAGCTGCCTGAACAGGTGACAATGTGGAATAGGCTGCCTCGCCAGTTACCATCTCCCAAATCACCATCCCGAAACTATAAACGTTGCTCATCCATGTCTCTGTGACACTCTCTGGGTCCCCTGCAATTATCTGTTTTCAACACAAAATGAGAGAGGAAGAGGTAAACAAGTTAGCATGGAGACTAGGTAGTTAATGTCATGTTGAGTTCGTTGAAATAATAATAATAAAGAAAAAGGGTACTAAAACACCAAAAGTGTATTTTGCTATCTCACACAAACTCTCACGCGCAAATTCCAGGGACAGAAAGAATGGAGACAGTAAGGACAGTCAAGCCATGTCTTCGATATCTCTCTTTTTCAGAGAGACAGAAATTAGCTTAAACATTGTCTTGAGATAGGAATAATTTTGGGTTTTTTTTTGTCTTCGTCCTCTTTTCCAAATATGTTTATGTCCCAAATGTCTCTTTCTTCTCTATTGATCCGATATAGAAACCAAACGCTACCTAAATGAGTGAAAAACTTCATAAGCTGCCAACCAGACAGAGGTGCATTTTAGTTTCACTTTCAAGTTAACAACTACTCACTGTCACTGAAGCTTTTCTCACTTCTCTTTTAGAACATGACATAAAAAAAATTTCACTAGGAAAATTGCTTATCAGGCCTGAGGTAACAGTAGGTCCTTGCAAAATTACCAAACCGACAATATATAATTTATTGCCAGTTTTCATTTCTCAAAGAGAACATCATAAGCTGCATCAAAAAGGAGTCTATTTACACACCATATACACACATATTAGTACACAAATGTTCTGGTGGGGGATTGTCACCTACCGAAATGTGAATTGGTGTGTTTGTAAGTGATGTGTAACATGGGATACTTACTAATAAAGCATGCAAACCGACTTCTTTAATCATAAAGACCAAATAACAACTTTGATTTAGTGGTTCATTTGGTACTTGTGAGTCAATAGTTTGACCTGTATATTTGTAACAAGTTCTCAGTCTTTCTCTTGGAATGAATGGTTTCACTTTCAATTTCATATGTTCTCTGAAAAGCTTTATCAATTGGACAAATAACTAGAATACTAGCACAAGGATCATGCCAAAACATTAAGACAGGTGGGCTCCATTGTGGAATTCATTCTGGTATAATTAGCAATACACTCGCACACTGATTTTGCTAGTGATATACATACACGAGGGCTTAAATAAAGGCATATGCTATAAAGTGGAAAAAAAAAAAAAGAAAAAAACACTTATTAAGACATGTTAGGCATGCTCAAACAATGATGCCAGGACAAGTGACATAAAGTTTCTTTTAAATGTAGGTAAGATTGTTTCAAATACAACGGATCTAAACAACATCCTTTCAGACAACAAAAATCACAAAAGTAACTCTAAATTGCCCTCCATCTATCATCTAGTATGTCATTTTCATGTGCTTGTACTAGCCCCACCCAGAGCAGACAATAAAGGGAAAAGAGCTAAAATGCCTTTAGACTGGAATTTCTTGTCATAGAAGTAGTGTATGAGGCCAAACAAATAGAACAAAGGAGGAGAAAAAGAAAGGAGAAAATTCATATAACAATTTCATCCTAGACATTACTGTTTCTGAAGAAGCTATTTATGATAATTTACAAAGGGCGCACATAAAAAATCAACCAGGATTCAGTAAGAACATATCTGCCATTCTTCCTTGAACACATGCAGAATATAATGATTTGTTTTTTTTTTCAAAAAGAAATAGAGTTAGACTGCAAAACATAACATGGTAAATGGTAAAGTTTGAACATTGGTAATTTGGTAGTATTTTCTCACACTACATTATGTGTCAAGATTTTTCTTGAGCAGCAGGTTAAAAGCCAAAGCAGATTCCCACTCATTATAGCTTGAAAAATTCTTAGGTACCTTAAAAGCCATTTGGATTTATATTAGGTGCCTAGGTGTCAAACTTGTTGAGAAGGAGGGACGAAGTGGAGGCAAGGAGCCCATTCTATTCTATACCTTTTATTTTATTTTTCTTTTCAAAAACCACTGGAGAAGATTGCGGACCATGTATGCCAAATGCAAAACAGAATTTACATAGGACTGTGGAACATATTTCGTGTGAAACAATTTTTCATAATTGCAACAATTATTGTTATACTAACTTTGAATGAGTGTGAAATGAAACGGGGACAAACCTCTGGAGCTAACCATCGGTAACCATCAGTTTCATACTCCATTGCTTCTCCAACACTCTTGCAGGCAGTGACTATTCCCATATCTCCCAAGCAAACATTCCCATGCCTATCCAACATGATCCTCTGTGTATTAAGGTCTCTGTATGCAACACCATGGTCATTCATAAACTTCATCCCTTCAGCTACATCAACTGCAATCCTCACAATATCCTTAGCCTGAAGTTTCTTGTTCTTCAGCATCAGGTCATGAACAGAACCACCTTCCATGTACTTGGTCACCACACACAAGCCATGGTTATCATCCACACAGATTCCATAGAACTGCAATATGTTTCTGTGGCCACAAGTCATCAGTTCCAGCAGATCTTTGCGGAGCTCAAACTCATATGAATTCCCTTTGTCACACCCTTTGAGCTTCTCAATCCCAACCCTTTTCCCCATGTAGAACCCCTTATAAGAATTTGGTCCACTTTGGTCAACAAACTCAACACTATCTGAATTCAACAACCATTTCTTAATCTTATCCCCACCTGATTTTATAGTCTGCCATTCATCCACTGACACAACAAAAGATGAACAAGGCAAGGGAACCTGAAGCTGAATCCTTTGGTTTGGATTCTCAAACTCCCTCACATAGCATGCATCGCCGCCATCCTCTTCAATCTCCCCAAACTCTCTCCCCTTGGAAATCTCTTCCTGGCAACCACAAAGGCCAAAGGGGAGCTTCACAGAACTTGTTTTCTGCTTCTTCATGGCAAACCTTAGCGCGGTTTCGACCCGGGTCCTGACCAATTTCTCTTGCCCTTGATGAACAAGGAGAACAACCCCAAGGGTGAAGCCTTTCTTCTCAAAGATCTGCACCTTCTTGCAGGAGATGGATGAACTGTCCAATGCACTTGACATTGCAGGCCACGAGATCGGAGAGTTGCAAGTGAAGGTGAGCTTCAACACATACCCTTTTGCTTCTCCACCACCATCACCGTCATCATCACAAGGCTCCTCTTGAATCACAATTGCAGGGTGGTCATTCGCCGACTGCTCCATCAGCTTGATGTGAAGAAACACATCCTTCATATCAAACTCAGCCTGTGCATAACTGCGCAAACAGCAACAGAAAAATGAACAAAACATCAGAAAATAAAAAATAAAAAAATAAAAACCAATTTTCCTTTTTGGTCGGTCGAAGTTTCCAAGTAGTAAAGCAGTGAACTTGAAAGAGTTCAAGCATTGAAGCAAGCAAAACCCAAAGAAAAATCAAAAAGAAAAAAAATTAGAAACACCAATTTTTCCTTTTTGGTCACTAGAAGTTCCCATGTTGTGAAAAATAGTGAACTTGAGAGTTGAGAGTGTTCTAGCATTGAAACAAGCAAATCCCAAAAAAAGCGAACTTGAGAGTGTTCTAGCACTGAAGCAAACCAAGAGCCCATCACAGAAAACAAAAAGCGCCGGATTCAGATCAAGCAAAATGGGGTTCTAAGATAGCGCCAAAAGATCGAAACTTTAGCATGGAGCACAGAGCATTGGATTCCAATTTCGGGAATGAAGCCTGACCTGAGGGGCAAGGAATCGTAGTGCCTACGAATGTTGGACATGAACTTCTCCGGTAGCTGGCTTCCAGGGTATAGCTGGGTGAGATTGCGTACGACGCATCCCCACACAACTTTCCGTGAACCCTCAACCTTGGAATTCGAAGAAGAAGGAGGAAGAGAGTCACGAGTAGCAGTGGAGTCTTGGAGGTTGAGTGTGTTCTTGAGGGACGCAATGGCTTCGGAGACGTTGCGGGTCAGCTTCTGAAGCTTCTTGTGTACGATATTGGAGTTTGTGTTTGTGTTGTTGGTGCTGGAGTTGGAAGAAGAAGAAGAAGAACAAGAACAAGAGTCTTTGGGGTTGGCAGAGGAGGAGGAGGGGGGATCCAGTGCGGTGAGGGCTTCGGATCTGTGGTGGGTGCGCATGAGGACCTGCTCAACCATGTCGTCGTCGGCGGCGGTGGCGGCTGCTCTGCTGGACCAGCACTCTAAAGCTGCAGCCATTGGATGGGATTCGATGTGATGTGATGCGATTGGGGGAAGCTATGGTTTGGGTGCAGAGAATGAGATTTCAGAAGGGGGAAGAAGGAGAGAGTGTGAGATTTGGGAGGAGGATCATGGTTTTATTTGGGATTTGGGGGAGTGTGGGGTGTACGAGGGGAGACGAGGGAAGGTGGTGGGGGTGGTGGTGGTTCCAGAGTGGTTTGTTTGTTTAGTGTGAGTGACTGCTATTACTCAGTTGTAATAAATGTCGGGTATTGATATTGCTAATGTAATGTAACCGCTGGATATTTTTGTGTATAGGGCAGTAAAATAAAGCTTTGATAGGACTTTAAATTGGTTCAAGTTTTACCCTTCGCTTGTTTTGTGTGAAAGGAAAAAACTGAAAATGGGTACAATACCAATTTTCATCTTGCTTGGCTGCTTATAAATAGTGTGCGAAGAAAGAAAACTTCTCCTGTGGGTCTCTTTTCAACCGTGCGAAGAAAAGCGCATGGAACTAAAGAAAACTAATACAATGGCTATTAAATTCTACCTAAAGCGAAACTTTTTTTGAAAATATTGTTTCAGAAATACTCCATGTACACACATAAACCATACACCCGTATATACACCAGTCTTTTATACGTTTTTATGCACAATTAATGATAATTATACGTATAGCGTATAAAACTATACACAACGCGCGCGCGCCCAATCCCGAACTCGTTCTCGTCGTCGTTTTCACCCATCATCTTCAACCTCTCATCGTCGTCATCGTCGTCGTCGTCGTCGCCGTTGTCGTCGTCGTCATCGGCATCGGCATCCTCTGTCCTCCTCTAAACCAAAACGCGAGCTCCATGGAAACCACAATCCTCCATGGAAATCAAAGTCGCAAGTGCAATTCCACAATCAAAGCGTATACAATCGTAATCTCATTTAGTTAGTGATCGAAAATGATAATACAAGAATCTGTGGCAATTTTTCGTCATTTTTTGATGAATTCCATGGAGAGTTTTTGATTTGGTGACGTTGCTGTGAAATTACAGTGTTCTGAAGTTTTATAACACAGAAAATAAAATGTGCAAACTTTATATGGGCGTATGTGCAAACATTAAGTGAACATATGTGCAAACATTATTCACAGGGCCATAGAAATGTTTTTGTTAAGGGAGATGATGTGCATTTTGGCACATTCTCAACATTTCAACAAATAATCCATAAAACACTATAATTTGTTGACACAAATTGAATTTTTATTTACTATATGATTAAATATTAGATTGTGTAATATAATCATTATTTGTGTATCACAAATGCATAAAAATGCAGAATTTGATGTACTGCAGAATTGTGCAAACTTTATATGGGCATATGTGCAAACATTAAATAGGCGTATGTGCAAACATTATCACAGGTCACAGGTTTTGTAAGAGGTTGTGCATTGTGGCATATTTTCAACCTTTCAACAATTGATACATAAATATTATAAATATTTTGACACAATTTTTTACATATTGCCATAATAAACATTAGATGATGTGATAAAAGCATTATGTGTTTGTCACAAATGCATAAAAATGCAGAATTTGATGTATTGCAGAATTGTGCAAACTTTATATGGGCATATGTGCAAACATTAAATGGGCGTATGTGCAAACATTATCACAGGTCACAGGTTTTGTCTTTGTTGGGTAAGAGGATGTGCATTTTGGCACATTTTCAACCTTTCAACAATTGATTCATAAATATTATAAATATTTTCACACAATTTTTTACATATTGCCATAATAAACATTAGATGATGTGATATAAGCATTATGTGTTTGTCACAAATGCATAAAAATGCAGAATTTGATGTACTGCAGAATTGTGCAAACTTTATATGGGCATATGTGCAAACATTATGGGCAGAATGTGCAAACATTATCACAGGTCACAGGTCACAGCATAAGTTATGTATATCTTGTTCCTTTCCTTCCTCCTGTCAATTATGCTTTGGATTTTTTTGAACTTTTTCTTTTTTAGTTAAAATATGATAACAAGCAGCAACATCTTCAATCACTCATCTCTCTAACAAATCTTAGATCTTGCGCATGAAATCACAAAGAACGACGAGGTCAAAGAGAACGTCGAGGTCGAAGAGAACGTCGGGGTCGAAGAGAACGTCGGGGTCGAAGAGAACGACGTGGTCAAAGAGGACGACGAGCAATGAACAGCGAAAATTTTCGATAAAGAGAACGAAGCGTGGGTTCACGCGCGTGTTGGTGAGAGTGGGAGAAAGAGTTGATGAAACGGTTATTTGTGTATTCTAATACGGGTGTATGTATGGTGTATGATATATGGGTGTACATGTAGCATAACTGATATTGTTTTTATTTAAACTAACTGTTTCACATTCAATTTTTATAATTTAATATGGATAAAATAAAACTAATTCAGTTTACAATGCATTATTAATTTAATTAATTTTATTATAAATTTATTTATTTATGTAGTTTACAAAAATTATTTGAAAACTTAATAAAAATTACATATTTACTCTTTATTGATAAGGATGTATGTGTCATTTTACGTATTTCTATTTTCTTTTTTTCTCGTTTTCTCTCATGTTTTCTCTTCATCTAAACATTCATTTTTTCTCCATTTTCTTTCTTTATATTTTCTTTATTCTCATTTTCTCTTCATCATCTAGGCAAAGGGTTAAATTTTACGTCGGTGAAATCGGTTTCTTTGAAACCAAAAAATCTAACATGTTTTTGCTAATTTTTTATTATTAAGTTTTTTTTTCGGTACTCATGTTTTTATAAAGGTATTAATACATCTTTATATTTCAACGACTACAATTTACTCACATGTTTAAAATAATAAATAATTTGAGTAAGTGAGACACGTGATTAATTCTCTGCCACAAATATCCATAGGGTGTTGATGCCCTTAAATTTTGATAGGGTACCAAAATAAGACCCTTTTTTATTATTATACAAATTTAGTTGTATTTGGTATCAATAATCTCATTTGGGTCAAGGTAAGCTTTCATATTTTTTGAGTGTCTATAGAAGTACTTATAAATTATATATTAAAGTGATCTTCACATCGACATCAAGAATCAAATTTGCATTCTTTTGAAATACGAATTCGGTTGTTATCAATTGTATCAACCATCTTTAACAGTTCCTACTAATTTTAGCGGTCCAACATGTTGGCTAATAATTGTTTAATTTAATGAAAATAAATAATGTGACGCTACATGTTTCTTAAATGATAATGTGGCATCTTTACACTTTAATTCTGACTTTCACTTTAGAGGAGTATTATTTTAATACTAAAGTTAGTGTAAACACAAAGTCTCATTCTCACAATACTTCTTAAGCCCACATTTAGATCACATGATGTGGTATGGGCCCATGATGTATTGTAAGAGAGAAACTTAATTTTTACATCAACTTTAATGTTAAAATAACATTTGTGTTCTCACTTTAACTACCCTACCCCGAACCCACGCCAACACTCCCACTAGGTCCAAACTGCCTTGTTCCCCCTCCCTTAACCCCTCACCCCATCATTTTGGCACCCCACACACAAAATTATCATCACCACCCCAAGAAATTTTGCTTCTCTCATTCTTCAAAGCACATTTCCTCTCTCAACTTAGAAAACTATTTTTAGAGAGAAAAAGCAAAAGAAGAAAAAAAAATGCACCACAAACAAACATAGCCTACAAAACCCTAATTTTTTGTGTTTCAAAATCAACTGTACGAATTCTCAAAGACTGATCCAACCAATCCACACCATTGATATTTCTTTTAACTTAATTCGAGCTTCAAACTTTTAATTAGAATATACCAACAATGTAAATGAGTTTTATACTATCATTCAATCATATATTCACATATCAATAAATATAATAAACTATCACTCACTCTTTAAAAGGTTATTCAAACGAAATAAATTGATTGAACGACTGTATAAATATTTTTACACTCAGTCAATGTTAAGTATTCTGACAATAATAATAATAATAATAACAACAACAACAACAATAATAATAACAACAACAATAATAATAATAATAATATACAAAAATAATCATTTTATAAATGAATAATTATTTTTAAAAAAATAATAAAAGTATTATTACAGTATAAAAATAATTATTTTATTAATACTTTCATCAATTTAATATTTTGAATCACAAATTCAAATTAAAAAAATTTAAATTTCATTTAGAACTACAATTCATGATCAAATTCTCTAGGGTACTCAAACATAGAATTTAAGATTTTGTATCAATTCTAATTCTTTTTTAGAATTATAATTGAATATAGAATTTTGTATTACAATTCCAATTCCAATTCCAACATTCAAATGGATCCTTACAAAATTTTAAAAGACTGATTTAATAATTCACATAAGATTAATATTAATATTACAGAATTTTAAAAGATTAATTTAATAATTCAAATATCTTTTAAAAATTAATTTGAACATTTACTAAAAATTTCATATTTGTAATGATAAATAACTACCATCACTTTATGTGGCAGGCCATCGAATATGTTCAAAAGGTACAGATTGTATCAATTTTCTATTTTCTATGACCTCATGTTTACGTGATTAGGTAGTGATGAATCACCAAGGAGCCAAATTCCATATATCTTATTATTTGTGTACCATTACTTTATGTCTTCGGAAAGAGTAAAAAGGTGATCCAAATCCATCTAAATAGGGGGGGTGCATGGTGGTGGTAACGCACTGATTACAGAGGAAGGTGGCAATGGGCAAAATCATGATAGATGGTCACATTGGTGATTGATTAAAATAATGAATGGAGAAATGAAGGTGATGGTCATTTGGTATGGCCAAAGGGAGAGAAAGGGGGCCCAAATGGTTTTGATAGGGTGACAAAGCGGTTGGGACCTGGTCTGCCATGTGACCCACATCATAACTGAAAATCAATCAATAATAGACTTTATTTAGGCCGTTAATTAGGGGAATCAAGTTTGTGAGTTATTTGGTGCCATTTTGTTTGGAGTTACTTTTCTTTTGTGGGTCCATTTGGAACAAAATGGGTCACGTTTCTTTGCCTTTTTAGCCAAATTAATAATTAATGATGATAATAATAATAATAATAATAATAATAATAATAATAAGAGTTAAATTGGGCAGCTAACTCTTAGAATGCCTATAAATTAGCGAGTGATTAGTTATTGGACTCGCACCAATAAATATATTGGTCATGTACCAAAAAAGAAGAAGAAGAATTTAATTATTATGCCCTTACCGTAATTGAATGGAATTACTATTTAATAATGAGACGTGATTATTGCACACCAGGTTATTGCATATCTGGTGACATCTGGGACAATAACTACCCACGGCACCTCGGTCATAGCGGAACCGTCTCTCTCACCTTTCATATTTCGCGCTCTCTCTCACGACTTTTCTCCTTCAAGAGCTCTTACGACCTAATTATTTATTCATTTATTTCTTTGTTTATCTTTCGTTTTGTCCATCTTTATGTTCAAAGTCAATCAAATACTTTCCTCTATTGTGTGTGTGTATATATATAACAGTTATATCATATTGTTTAATAAGGTTAGGTCTAAGTTCACGAAAAAGTTGTGTCTTAAATAACAAAAATGTTAGGTCTTTTACTTGGGTAAGGTGTGTCTGTTTTCCCCAAATGTTCTATTTTTCTTTTCTCTCTTTGCTTCAATTATGTGATGGTTGTGTCTGTATATTATAAAAGAAAGGTCTTTGTATATAACGTGGTTGTGTCCCAGCTTTGTGTGTGTATATAACGGTTAAGTCATATTGTTTAATAAAGTTAGGTCTGAGTTCACGAAAAGGTTATATCTGACTATAATAAAAGATTGTGTCTATGTATTTAAACTGGTTGTGTCTTAAACAACAAAAAGGTTAGGTCTTTTACTTTGATAAGGTTGTATCTGTTTTCACCAAATGGTTGTTTATGTTCTAGTTTTCTTTTCTCTCTTTGCTTCAATTATGTGATGGTTGTGTCTATATAATATAAAAGATAGGTCTGTGTATATAACGTGGTTGTGTCCAGCTTTGTTTGTGTGTATATATATAACCGTTAGGTCATATTATTTAATAAGGTTAGGGCTGAGTTCACGAAAAGGTTGTGTCTGACTATAATAAAAGATTGTGTCTATTTATTTAAATTGGTTGTGTCATAAACAACAAAAATGTTAGGTCTTTTACTTTGGTAATGTTGTGTCTGTTTTCATCAAATGGTTGTTTATGTTCTACCTTTTTTTCCTCTTTTTGCTTCAATCGTGTTTTTAAGATGCATGTAATGGTTGTGTCTGTGTAACATAAAAGATAGGTCTGTGTATATAATGTGATTGTGTCCATCTTTGTAAGATGGTTAGGTCATGTTATTTAATAAGGTTATGTCTGAGTTCACGAAATGGTTGTGTCTGAGTATAATAAAAGGTTGTGTCACTAAATCGTATCTGAAATATGCACATCAACTACAAAAACGATTACAGAATGAGAAAGCACATAACAAGTAAAAAATGAACGAAGGAGAATGATTGAGCATAAACTAAAACGAATCGAAACAC
Source organism: Nissolia schottii (assembly GCA_003254905.1). Lineage (NCBI taxonomy): Eukaryota > Viridiplantae > Streptophyta > Magnoliopsida > Fabales > Fabaceae > Nissolia > Nissolia schottii. The sequence continues at coordinate 59,131 of QANU01061710.1, read as the reverse complement.
TGAGAGAGAATAAGCAACAACGAAGCAAGAAAAAACGAAACATGAAATTAAAAGAGAATGAACAAAAACGAATGAACAAAAGGAAGGAACGAAGTTTTTTGTTGAGTCAGCAAAGAATTTTAGTAAAATAGCGTGGGTGTGCAACATGTGTGCAAGAATAATCATCCTTTAATAATAGAATGAGAGAGTGAGACAAAGAATGGAATAACAAGATATATGATGTCCTTTTATTTGAAAGTTTTGCAAGTTTAATGAGGAAAGACAAGATAAATGAAACTTATTCTCTCATTCCCTTCCCCCCTATTTGGAGGGTAAAAAAATAAAGACTTTGGATGACAAAGGAAGGAAAGAGTGTTCTTCATTAACCATTTCACTCCTTCCATCTAAATTACTCACAAACACCTGTCACATAATTATAATCACTTTCTTCCTTGTCACTCCCTCACTAGCCATCATTCCAAACACATTAATGTTGTTTATACTATTATCCAATTAAATCATTTTATATGCATGACTTTACAAGTAATGAGCGAGTGATTCATCTTTTTTTTTGGTGAATTTAATTTTACATGATTGATTTTGGTATGTTAATATATAAAAATATTGAATTGCTTTTACCTGTCAACACTTCTAAAAGAAAAATCCATTTTTGGCAGATTTACTGATAGAATCACTTATATTATCGATGATTACCAAAGCCACAGATGGGTTTACCAATGCCCAGAATACATTAGTAATATTCTGGTCGATAGATGTTACTAACATATTATGGTTGCTTGCTTTGTTGACAGAAAAATGCATCAGTAATGCCTTACACGAATGTAGCTTGGGAGACACTAACCAACAAAAATTTTAGTTAGCGTGTAAAAAATTAATTAAAAATATTAATATTTTATTCTAAACTATTAGTGCAATTATATCATAATAACATAAATTAATACAAACTTCATCTATAACTTATAACAAATATATTATTCATATTTCTCACATAGCTTTCAATGTTCTAGTAGTGGATGATTGTCTCTCTGCACCCAACGATTATCCATTTATGCCAGAGCCTAAGTATACACTATTTATTTTGTGCATTTTGGTCTGCCATATCTAAAAAATGAAAATAGATCAAATCTCTAGCCAATAAATCAAAACTCTAAACCACATATTAAAACCCTAACCTACAAATTAATTAGCCAACCCGAGCCTCACATCAAAGGTATAATCACAAATAAATTTTTTTTACAACATATCTAAAAAAAACAACAAAAATGATAAAAGAGGAATAAAATAGTAGTAGAGGTATGGTGGTTGTAACACCATAATTAACTAATTACGTTTAAGTCATAATTAATGTTCACTAGTTATCACATTTTAATTTTACATTACTTTTATGTTTAGCTTGTTAAATGCTTATTTAGAAAATATGTGGGTAATTTTTTAACTTTTGCAAAAAGTCATTTTAAAAAATGTGTGCCATATATTGTGAAACATTTACAAGAAATGAGTTGTAAGGGTGCATAAGGTTGCAGAACAACATGCAGACATATACCATGGTATACATAGTTATATAAATGAATAATCTCATACATTAATCATCATAACCATGCATTAACGTCTCATCTACAACCAAATATAATAACATAACTCAATATGCAAAAATGAAAGGCGATAGCATAATCAAATAACATAAGAACAATTTACAAGGTAAAGGAAAAAAATGACATCATCAACCGATGAGCTTCCGATTTCAGGGAAAAAAAAACCATACTAATGTGAATTCCAAACATGACCCATATTTTACATTTTTGTTTATCTGGATCCATTTTTTTTTTTTATGAAGTCCCGCCAATTTCACCCAAAAATCGAAAAGCAAAAAATAAAAAATAAGACTTAATAAAGAAGAAAAAAAGAAAAACCACTCGGAAAATCGAATCTTCGCTTTGTTCATTCAGATCTCAATAGGTTCGACGCAATCTTGATTTGTTCAGAGAAAAAACAAATCGATATCGTCTTTTCGACTAACGCATGATAGCATTCCGTGATCCTTCTCATATCTTCTTCAATGGCGTCCCCCAGCTCCGCCAAGGTTGAATCTGACGCCGAGGACGATGTCACAGAAGAAGTGGTACCTTTTTCCTTCATCACTGAGTCGAAATTGATGTTTATTGATTAATTAATAAATTAATCGATTTTGTTCCGTAATTTGTGTGTGATGATGGAATTAGAGCTAATGCTAATTCACTTCCCTTCCTTCTAACGCTGGTGCAGAGTGAACATTTTGATGATTTCACTGTAGCTTCTTCATGGGAAAGATTTGGTTATTCGTGTCCCCTTGGTTCAAATTCTTATGCCCTTTGTTTGCATATCACGTAAATTGTAAGAGGAACAGTGCTAATATATACCGTTGTTTTTTTTCCTTTTTTTCTGGTTAATAATTTCTATAGGTTTATTTCTGAAATTGAGGCAATTTGTCGTCTTTGGATGGCTGATGGTCCCAAGAATTTATTGGTATGCTTGCTTGATTTCAAAACTTAAATTTTCGAATTTTTTAATTTTTGATATGTAAATAAATAAACTGTATACCAAGGTATTAAGGATGTCTCATGGTAAATGCAGTTTAGTTGCTCCTATTATGAATTTTTTTTGATGATGACTTAAATTTATAATTTAAAATTTTCAGCTCCATGTTATTGTCGGTTTAGTGCACCAAGTTGGTGTTCTTTCCATTTCTATTGATGAAATTTCCTGTTTTATTTGGTTTTAGGAAAAAGGTGCAGTTCTCTTGGAGCATTCCAAAAGTTCATACAAGGTCAAATCTGAACTGAAGTATGGCATGAAAAGTTACTGCATGGAGTACTATTTTGATACCAATGCTGATGGTAATTTTGGTTTTCTTTTTCGTTTGTAAATGTTTATATGATTGAGGTTGGGAGTGCCGAGGAACTCCTTTGTTTAATTTATTTTGGCATTCTGGGTAATGCAGGAAAACCTGCTGATTGGGATTCTGCTTTTCATGATCTACAATTATGTTTTGGTGTAAAGGAATTTTTGGTAAGGTTTAACGCTGTATCTACTCTTTTATTGTTAATTTAATGCTTTCACTAAGGAACCGCTTATTGACTTGCATATCACTAGGTCATTGCTCCTCTAAGTGCAAGTGGTGTGGTTCTTGATGCACCTTTGGCTAGCAAACTGTTGAGCGCTGTAGCAATTGCTTTGTCAAATAGTTCAAGGTAACTATTAGTCCTTGTTTCATAATGTTTGGGATGAAGTGTGGAAATTTACAATAACTTATGCGCACTGGCACATCAGTATCTCATTTTATGTCAAATTGTAAAACTAAATACTACTTGTTAACTTTATTAGTTGGGTTTATGTCTCGTCTCTTTTATTTTCAGTGGAGAGTTTACTCTAATGTTGGATAAAATATGTTATGCTTTACTGATGTTTAAACTAAAAGATGTTGGAATATCTGGTTTATTGAATTTTGGGTAATTAAAGAAGAGATGTAGTTTATTATAACATTAGTTATGTAGTTTATGGCCAGCATTTGTTCCAGTTCATGATCCTTCACGGAAAGCATATATTGGAATTCAGAACATGGGTACCGTATTTACTAGAAGGTTTGAAGCAGATCGAATTGGTAGTCAGGTTCCACTGAAACTCATGCATTTGGAGGGGCTGTATGAGTTGTTTGTATCTAAGTTTGTGAGTTCCTGCCCCAAGTTGTTTAATTTAAAACTTAGTTGAATTTTGCTCTTTTTTATGATTTTTCAATAAATCCATTTTTTTTTTTACATATAGCCTTTATGCAATGTTATAATTTGTTCTCTCTTAAACTGGTAAACGTGTTTACCCCTGCGAAACAAGTGGTTTACTACTTGAACTCCCTTGGTTGTTTCCCTTTTTTGGGAGGGGGAGGATATCTTAAAGTATAATAGATGCATGCATAAAGAAATATTCATTAAACAAGAGTTGACATTTATATGATGTAATGCAACACTTTTTTAAAGTTAGTGTTTTCTACGTTCATATTTGCCTAACAGAATTGACAGTTTGTTCTGAACTTTCTAAGGAAGTATTTGTGTGGCATATATATATATATATATATTTTTTTTTTCGTTTTATCTTCTTGCTTATTTATCCTGCCAGATCGGATTCTTTATACGCTATCACTTTCTCCCAGTAATACGTGTTAGAGTCAGAAGTTCTATGCAGAACTGACTTCTAGTCAGCAATCGGCACTGTCCTTTAAGCTTTCCCCTTCAGTAACTAATTTCCATTTGATACTAAAGGCCTACTCCACATGGGATCTTTCTACGCATCTTTTCAAAGTCCAATTCTCCATGAAGCTGACTTATAGAACACTTTCCTATGACGATGACGATATCAAAGGCATTGATGCTCATGATACAAAATTTGGAGAAAATCTTACTGGTGAAACCTCCAATGAGACACTATGGGATAATGATTGTTCCTGGAGTGAGTGGTATTCTTCCGAAGATCCTGTCAAAGGTAAATCCAATGAATTAGGCACTTGTAAATAGACATGGTTTAAGGTCATTGCGTGGATGATTTATGTTAAATATAAAAATCATTCAATTGCTTCTACTCAACAACTAAGGTTTTTGAAGAGATGGGTCCTGACATGGTATCAGAGCCTTTACGACCAAGTGGTCTAGAGCTCGATTCTTGCTGCCCCCATTCTTCTAAAAAAAACCCTCAAATTTCAGTACAAGGTATAAGGTTGGCCTATGTGTTGTCCGCGCTTCAATCCTGATGAGCTCTTGCATAAAGTGATTTTAGCTCTTTCCAACAGGATAGCCATCTAGACATTATGCTTTTGCATGTATTGTAACAGTTATGTGAAATTATCATTATTGATGCAAGTTTCTCATGATTCTTGATGCCATTATCACTGTACCTATATCAGTTTAAATCCATTTTTTAATATTCATATCTAACTTTTTCTTTCAACATGCCCAACTCGTTTGGGGGGGGGTTCCACTTTTCTCCGGTGTCTTTTTGTTTTCATTTGTATCTGGGAAACTTGTTTGGTGATTTCAAATTTCGGTTTTTAATTAGTAAAAGCTCTCCAAGCTTCATATTTTTCCACGAATCTCTCTATTGTGAAAGCCAGTTTTTTTTATTTTTTATTTTATTTTTTATTTATGCATAGGCTGCATGCAGGTTTTGAACTGATTGCAATATGGTCAGAGAAGATGGTTGAAAGTTCTATGGAAATGGCTGAGCTGGAAAATGCTTCACCTCATGAAGCTGAGAAGTGGTTGATCTCTCCAAATTTTGCTCCACATATGTAAGAATCTTTATTGGAACACAGACAATGGAAATTCTCATGACCATCATTGCTATTGGTGCTGCTTATGCTTGTAGCATCGGTGCCAGGCAAAGTATACACTAAACAGTAGTCAGGTCCAGCATGTGGTTCATATCATTTACCAACCTCAAACTTGATTAATTTACAAATACAAGTGCCCAGAATTTTCTTTTTCCTCCATATCAAACTGAGTGTTTACTACACTTATAATGGAGGGGTAGATTCTAGTTCTATGTAAATCATTGTGAATTTGTTCTATTTAATGGTTTATGCTAGTTCCTTTGATTTAATTTTCCCTTTTTGAGATCATTTCCTTCATTCCTTGCACAATTGCATGATTTAACAAAAGCATCCAGAATTTTATTGTAATGGCAATACATAGATATCATTTGCTATTGATTTTTCATGCCATTACTACAGAAATTCATAATTGAAGTTTTTTTAGTTTCTTATGCTTTTTCAATAGGTTTCGGAAGTTAATTTTCTATTTATCATTATATTTTGTTTATACATATAGACTTCAAGTTTCCGAAGCGAATCAATTTGGATTTGCATCTCAGTTGCATCTTCTAGTTGATGCATTGGAAATGTCATTTGAGGCCCAATTTGTGGAAGATTTTGTTTCAGGTTTGAATTTGTTTTGGTGTATTTATTGGCATTAGTATATTTGGTATATTCATGCTGGCGGCTTATGTTCTAGGAAACATAGACACTTAATGAGACTGCTGTGTCCTCGTGTTCGAAAGCGTCCAAATAAAAACTTCATAACTAGCTGTGTTAGAGCTATATCCAAAAGTTTTTTGAGCCATGTCCGAGCAAAAAATATTTTAAATACTAAATAATTTATAATAATATGGACTTTTGGAAAATTAGCAAATATTGACATATGAAAATATCTTAAATGTTTCATATATTTTGAAAGGGGTTTGGAAAGTATTAAAAATTAGTAGTTTGATATCAATGAAAATATTAGGATTTTATTATAAATATTTAATTTTATACTTATATATGCTGTGTCTGTGTCCTGTGTCCGTGTCAGTGTGGGTGCTTCTTAGCTTATGTTCTATAGTTAGTGATGCTATGAAATTCTTATATAATGGTGCAACATTTTCCCCTCTTCTTGGTTGTAGCAGTTGAAAACTCAGGTACTGAGAATTTGAAATCATCACTGGTTATAGCTCCTCCAACAGTTAGAGATCGTGTGCTGAAAGAACTGTTTGATGAAGGTTCTTAGCTCTGCTCCCTCCTATTTTTTCATTCATTATGGATGAATACTCCAGTATTCCGTGGTCATTGATACCTTGGGCTGTTGGCTGTTTATTAGTAATTAGATTCTGCATCTGCATCCAATTGGTGGTCAATAAATCTGCTAACGGGGCAAGGTACAAGAGCCTTGGGGGAACCATATAACTTGCCTCTGTTATGATGTTATGTATTTTTAAGTTTCTAATACAAATTATACTCGGAGAGTAAATAGGAATTCGCTGCATTAATAGGCATGTGAAATTCCATCATGATTTCTTCAGTTATTAAGGCTGATTTTCTGACTTGTTTTAAGTGTTGAAGGGCCGAAATATCAACTGTAATCTTATTTATTAGAGTATGTTGCGGTTGACTTCTCGTGTTTGAAGTGATGATTGAGAAGTGTTTCCTTGGAAATAAAAATGCGACAATAATGAGGGGAGGGTTGGCAAAAAATTAATGTATGGATAGGAAAACATAGCAGGTAGATTATTAATATTTGAACTTGAATTTGGCTCTTATTATTTTATTTCTTCTTTATTAACTTCCTTTATTGTTGTACAAGTTTCTGCTTGTTTTGTTCTTTCATTGCCACATAGTTGTCTGTCAAAGGATTATAATAAATACATTATCAAGCATTATAAAACAATTACAAACATTATTTTTCATGTTCTAGTAAAAAAACACTCTTGCCTTGTCTCACATGCAAATCAACATTGGAGAATATTTCTATGCACTGAGCATTTTTTCAGGTTCATTCCCCCACCCCTCGCTTTTTTTTCACCGCATCTAATGCTTATTGTCTGCATTATAATTTATACCTGCTCACTGTGTAATTTCATCTATCCTTGGCATGCCGTAACAAGGCATGCTAGTAATTTGAAGTAGATACTTCACTTTTCACATTATTTTGCTATAATTGCTTATGTAATGCCTGCAGGAGTACAGCTCACAGATTTTGCTTATGACGGACATAAGACTATTCAAGCCATAAAAGGCGCACCTCTTGAATCTCTTTTTGCACAATTTTGTTTACATTCTCTTTGGTTAGGCAGCTGCAATATTCGCGGTATGTGCCAAAATGATTAGGGTTTATTTGTTGCATAACGTAACAAAAGAGTAGAAGTGTTAATTGCCCATGTGGAATTGAATTTTTTGAGATATCTTGTTTGTACTACTTATATCATTTGTATGACTTGCTTTTGGTCTGTTTTTCAGCTATTGCTGTCCTGTGGATAGAGTTTATTCAAGAGGTGAGGTGGTGTTGGGAAGAGTCACAACTATTACCCAGGATGCCAGTAAATGGTTCAATTGACCTTTCAACTTGTTTGATTAACCAAAAACTTCAGATGGTAATTTTTTTTCTTGGTAAATGGTTTTAATCTTTGAAGGATCTTTAGTAAAATATGCCCCCTCCCCATTCTTGTTTGCTTCATATATTTTTTTATGTGAAACTTTATGTTTAACGTTAATTGTTTTTTTTGTTGAACATTCTTAGCTTACTGTTTCGTTCAAGTTGTAGTGACTTGTTCTCTTTAATTGGAGTGCATTTTTTATCATCATTAATTATATATTTATCCTTGTAAGAAAATAAATTATATATCTACTCCTTGTGTGCTTGCAGGATTTGTTTTTGAGTGACTTGTTCTCTCACAATAATTAATTACTGTTTTTTAAGTACAGAAAAATATAGTAGTTGATAATTTTCATTTGAAGCTTAAGAAAGTTTATTCTGATACTTGCCTTCGTCACTCATCCACCCTGGGGATGTGGCTGCACTCTGAAGCCGTAGTTTTGCCCTTGATAAGTTTTAGGATCAAAGTGGAAATGTTTCAGCGAGCATTTTAGACCAGTGTATGTGTAAGATGTGGAATGTGTTTCTGTTAGGACCCCTGCTAATGGAGCTGCTGATGTGGGTAAGTAGGACAATCCCTATAATAATACAAGTGTATAAAAGAAGAGGAAAATGTGATCTCATGAGAGAAACTGTTGAAGATTGAGGCTTAATTTCAGCATGATTACCTTGACATTGTTCTGATTATCTTGTACAACTTAGGAAAGCTTTTATTTCCTATTTTGTAGAGATTAGATTTGTTCAGTTTTTGTTTATATTTAGGAGAATATTTCCTCCTTGATTTTAGGAATAGAATCAGTGTGGTCTGCTACTCCCAGACCTATTTATTCAGCCTCTGTAACTCTATCTCAGATATAGAAAACATATTTTCTACAGAAACAAATCAGGAAAAGAATGAGGGCCCAACTGAGCCTAACTAATTGCTGATGTGGCATGAAATGAGTGGGGAAAAGAGAGGAAATATAGAAGCATCTGCACGAGGGGTACATTTATAATGTGGGTCTGTAGGAAGTTAGGCAGAAATTTAGAGTGGAACTTAGGAGGTAGAAAGGCTCCCCTAACTGTCCAGGACTTTGCTTTCATTCTCTGTACATGATTTTAAGTTGAATTCCCCTCCGGAATGAGGACTCAATTAGTGTAACTCAGAGATATTGTCTTCATTTACTTGTGTTGATACCAGTTTCTAACAGTTTCCTCATTTTCTATTCAGCTTGCAGTATGCATTCAGAAGAAGCGTGAACTGAATGAAGATTGTCACAAATGTATTGGAAGTGGAGATCAATTAGACTCTATGACTGAGGTCACAAACTCTTCTTTTTCCTCTTGTTTGTTGCTGTTAGAGTGAGAATTGTGTAAACTCTTAAGTTAACTTGCAAACTCATGAGTTTACGTCCCTAAATTGAGCCAACTTGCTTTAAACTTCGGACCTGAGTGAACCTCGGGTAAACTCACGACTCATGAGTTCACTATGTTAGTTAAAATTTGGTTTTCCAATCACTAAGAATATTTTACCAGTAGCACTCGTAATAGGACTTCCAAGTTGTAGATGTTGACATCTTGACTTAAGTTGTTTTGCCATTAAGTTCTTATGTGATACTTTTTTGTGATTTTTATTGTATTTATTTCGTACTTTATAGCTAGTTTGCTTCTTTATGACATTGCAAGTAATTTCTTGGCTTATGCTTGTTTTATTATGAGAGGGTGATCCTTGGCGTAACAGTAAGGTTGCTGCCTTGTACGTGGAGGTCACAAGTTCAAATACTTGAAATAGTCTCCAATTGTGAGGCTAATTTGTTGTTTTCATCTACTCTTCCCAAAATCCTACCAGGTCAGAGCCTTGTGCTGTTGTGCGCTAGGCCACCCTTTATGTGTTTTTTATCATGAATTTATTATGTTATGTGTAGATATTATATTTTAATATTATAACAAAGAAAGTAAACTCTAACGAGTTTACAATTTTACTTTCATGAGTTTGACAACCTTGCGTAGTGGTATGCAAAATTAAAAATTATTTGGTGGGGTGAATGTGAGTTGATATTGATTGAATTGCAGGAGGAAAGTGTTGTTGGGGATGATCCATTCAATATGCATTCACACAGTGAGTATTTTTCTGGGAAGTCGACAGGTGAACTTAGAAGGTGTGCCTGATTGGTTATTACCATCCAAATCTAGTTGCTAGCACATTGCTACTTTAACTGTTTAGATTTTTGTCTGTATTGTGTCCATGCTTAATTTTCAGCTCTAGTGACTAGTAGATCAAAGCTTTCCATCTTGTTAAGATCAATTCTGAACTCTGATCTGACTATTTAGTAAAGCTTACCTCAAGAGCTTTACACTTTTGATGTAGACTTCAATGTTATCATTTCTAGTGTTTTTGTACGAGAAAACTTATACTAGTTCTCCTCTCTGTTGCCGTTTCATGTAGCCTTTGCATGTCAAATGTGTAAGGTCTGTTTGAATAACACAGCTTATGACTTTATTTTAACTTTTCAGAAGTCATAACTCATTTTCAATTTTTGTTCCATTTGGTTATACTGTTTATTACTTCTCAAAAAGTCATTTTTAGCGCCTTTTGGAAAGTTGAAATATCTAACTTCTCAAAAAGTACTTTTTAAAACACCTAAAATAAATATTTCTTTTATTATGTATTTAAATACAAAATAACTTATTCATAAGTTACATTTATCCAAATTGGCCCTAACTCTAATAATGAATTTGTACCTCAAGTTACTACTTTTACTTAATATCCTTGCAGATAGTTATTTACTAGCAGACATGGTTTGTAACTTTTTTGTTCATGATGCAGCTTTCCAACTGCTGGTGATTTGCATTTTGCTGGTAAAGTATCCACAGTTAATGAAAATCCTGAAAATGCTGACCTGTTTAATGATAAAAAACCAGAAAGTAACTGGAGAGGTTCAGCCGGTATTATCGATTCTATGATGCTTCTCAATTCATGTCAAAACATGAATGCCCCATACACACAGGTTTTCTTAAAATCCTTGCACTAATTGGCACTGCCATTATGTTTCACTAATTTTGAAGAATATTGGATCTTGTTTTTTCTGCTACAGGGAGCACCACTTATGACAGAAGATATGCATGAGGAGCGCCTTCAGGCTGTTGAAGCCTTTGGTGATTCATTTGTAAGTTTAAACTCTTATGCAGCACCTACAATAATTATTGACTATAAAAGCTTTGACCATATAGGCCTATCATAGGTTTAACATGGGAGACAATGGATGGAAACAAGATACATCCAAAAGTAAAATTGACCAAGTTACAGTAGAATAGGCTCAGGACACAACATGCTGATATGTTAATCTGTTACTTAATATGCCTGTTATTCTTCTTTTGCAGAATTTCTCTGCCCAGCTGGAAAGAGATATATTAACTTCAGGTAGTTGCTGTAAGGGCTAGACTGTGTAAATTAATACTAATGGCTAGAGTTAAATGACTTGTGATGACTTCTTTTGTCTTCTAAGCCACTTGCATCTAGGAGTGAGGTCACAAGGGCAGGCTAATTCCATTTCCTTGTCTTAGTTATTAATCATGTTACAAGTTTCCTTCCCTTGAGAAAATTGTCAACTCTGAAAGCAGAGATATGAGATATAAAAAATATTTAAATGCGCACACACTATCTATTCCAAAAGTGGTAGCACCATAAAAAAAAGAAAGAATTAAGTGGAGCTAGCTTAATCCCAAAAGTTAGCTCATAGGAGGAGGATTGCCAAAGTACTTATCAAGGCTATCTTGGCCATGTGCCCAATTAATGTAAGACTTAACACACCTTGCTCACGCCCATCACTGGACATTTAGAACGTGAAGCTCGCAGGATTGGGCATCTGTGGATGGCCCAATATCTAACATAGGATTAGTTTTAATACCGTATTATGAATCATCTCTCCTAAAAGCTTAAGTTGTTGGGTTGATGCAAATTAATGATTTTGTATCTTAAAATATCACGAATCATCTTTCCCAAAAGCTTAAGTTGTTGGGTAGAGGCAGATAAATATTTTCATATCTTAACACACCCCTTCATGTAGGAGCTCTTTTGGGCTTGAGCCTCAGACAATGCATATGCCCACTTACCTTGTGCTGAAATTCAATTTTATTCTATTTAGAAGAATGAGGATGACAAGGATCAAACTCTAGACCACTGGGTCATAGAGGCTTTGATACCATATTAGAATTGAGTGGGCCTAACTCAACTTCGAAAGCTAGCTCATGGGAGGATGATTGCCAAAATACATATAAAGGCTATCTTGGCAATATCCCTAAGTAATGTGAGACTTAGCACTATCAAAATGGGTTATGATACTTCGACATTTCTATAAGATATGATATACCTACACCATTAAATAGCTTCATGGAATGTGATTTTCCTCAATCTCTTAATTGAATCACAAGTATTATGTTGACCATACCTACCAAATTTTAGGAAAAATAGACATTTGTTAGTACTTAATCAAATAATTGGTGGTGGAATATTTTTCAGAAGTATTGTCACGTGCCAACCCTAATTTAGTTATTAGGTTATTAGTGAGGCCCAAATATAGGGATTGGTATTTTGAAATTAGGGTAAAGAGTGGTTTAGTAATTTTATAATTTATATTGGGCTATTTAAGGTTGATTAGAATGCAATAGGAATTGGGAACCCTAGACTAGAATTAAGAGAGTAGGCGGTCTCTCGAAGAGCTACCATTGAGAGTCGGTGGCTTCTCGAAGTGCTACTAATCTATGTCCTCTATTTTACTTTCATATCAATAATATATTCCTCGATTTTATTTGGGGCCATTACAATTTTGCATATTAAATTTTATAAGATAAACTGATGAACAACAAAATGGTTTTAAAATATTAAGAAAGTTTATATTCATCTACATAAAAACAAAAGTGATTTACTGTGAATGGATTTCTATAAAAACTTTTTCAATGGTGAATCAATAATTATTAGTAATTATTCATATATTCTCTCTCTCTCTCTCTCTCTTCCAATATTCATAGATTTTACTGGATTTATGAATATGTATTTTAGGAGAGACTTTTCTTATAGTTAATAATGCATGCCAAGATTCTACAGTGTAATATACATGTGGCTTACAGATCATTTGCTTTGTGGATATTAGACATGTCAGCATTTAAAGCAGCAAACCCAGATGCTGTTTTTGAAGATTTTATTCGGTGGCATTCACCTAGGGACTGGGTAGAGGATGACCTTGAGGTTGAGAAGCCAAAATATAATTGGCCCCCAAGAGGAAAACTTTCAAAGAGAATGTCTGAGAGTGGGAACTCATGGAGAAACATTTGGAACAACGCAGCTGCTCTTCCTGCTTCTGAGCAGAAACCTCTTTTTGATCCAAATAGAGAAGGAGAAAAAGTAAGCTTTATTGCAATACTACCACCACGTAGAATAACATAGTTTTTGTTAGTTTCCCATATTGATGTACAGTTCAACCGTTGAAAATGTGTAGCCATATCTTCATATTACATCTATCATTGATTTGAGGATTGGATCTTAACAATACGCCCCCATTCATTTTTTAGAATGTATGTTGGTTTATCAGAAATCATCCTCTCTTTCTGTGTGTGATATGATTTCCAAGAACAAGAAGATTAGGAGAATGGTGTTAAACAATAAACAGGACTAAATGCATTCATTCGAAGTAAACATAGATTTGGCTAAGAAATTATGTAGATCTGGGAATCATATGGTATTTGGGTTTATGGCATCTTGTCGCTCGTGAACAACTATATCCTTGAATGTTTTATAAAGGGTGGAAAACGGTATGGTTGTAAATGGCTCCGATATTTTGGAGAATGTTAGTATCCTGGAATTTTGAGCTCTACATGGGAGGAATAAATGACTCAGCTAGAATAAATGAGCACAGTAGAGAAATAAAGTAGGGAATTATATGGGAGAAATTATAGGGTGAGAACAGTAGAGAAATAATCAGAGAATTACTCAAAGGAGGAATTATAGGGTGAGGACAATAGAACAGTTAAGGAATCATTGGGGTGGAATCATGGGGTGAGGACAACAAAGAATTAAATTGGGATGACTAGGATAGTTAAAATAGGCGTTGTTGCATTCACTATATATGGAGAAATAATTGATCAAAAGAAATTAGGCAAGAACTAAGAGGAACTAGGAGGGCTAAGGGTCCCTTAATACCCAGGCTTGTTCTTTATTTGTTCTCTTTACTTTTTTTGCTTTTCTACTGTATTACTTGCTATTTCTAGTTTTGAGACTAAATTTCCCCACTAGAAATATTAGTTCCTTCATTAATAAACTATTTTTAGACTATATATTTGAGTAAATATTAGGTTCCTATCAACTGGGATCAGAGCTCCTCAATCTTGGGGAGCTGTGATGGTGTCAACATGCGTTGCAATGGAGACAAGAATTAATGAGATCGAGCTGAGGCAGTCTTGGAGTCATCAGAAGAGGAAGAAGCTTCCGATTTTTGACAGAGATGATCTTGCTTATGGTTGGTCCATCCAAGTGGTGTAGCACTTCGATGCAGAAGACACTTCTGAAAGTGAGAAGCTACCAATAGTGGTAGAGGCTCTAACGGGATTTGCTTACATATGGCACAATATTACGGAGTGGAACAACCCTATACTAAATGGTGGGAGGTTGTAAAGGACATGATTGAACGATTCATCCAGAGTATAACCTAGACCAACCAATCTGGGTTCCTTATGGGGAATCAAAAGAGAAATTTGATCTGAGAAGGATGACAAAATGATGAAGACAGAACCACTGTTAGAGAAGATGGAGATGGAGAAGGTGGTAGTCGAGGGGAAGACAAAAGAGTGAATGGAGGTGTCTGTCAGTCAACAATCTCAGAACTCAGATTTCAAGGAAACCAAGGAGGCAGATGGAGGGGAAAAACAAAGATGAATGCAAAAGGGAAGAAGATATGGATGAATTAGTGGAAGTCCCAAAAGAGTCAAGGGTCGATCTGTCCAAAATTGTAAGCAAGGTCAGAAACACTCTTGCGATTGAGAAGGAACAAGAGATGGAGCAAAAGGAGGTGTTCAAGACTGACGACACTTCTTTATGTCTTACAGAGCCAAGACTGGTGCAACTATTTCCACAGTTGTCTCATGGTGTGATAAGGAGACAACAGAGGAGATGGAGCGATATCGACTAGAAGATCCACACAGCGACGACAGTGACCGTAGTTGGTATGTAGTGGATGACGATGGTGGTTGAAGGCAGGCGACCAACGAGCATTGGTTAATGGAACGCGATGCAGAGGGCGATGAAGATGACTTACGCCTACCACCGGAGCCATCGGATCTGGAGGCAACTGAGACAACGCTAAAAAATTTACGCCACAACGGAGTCACTTGAGGCGACGACGACCTTAATGATGGAGCTTCTAGTAAAGGTCCAAAGATTACCCAACCGTAGCATGAGAAAGAATAGGAAAGTAAGTGCATTGACTGGCAAAATGCTTGCTGTTGAGTCACGTGCAGCAGCAGCGGAGTTGTGTGCAACAATGATAGAGTTGGCACATAGGGGTGCAACCATGATTTGCGTGAGAGGGCAAAAGAAAGGAGGGGTCAGTGTGGAATGTTGTCCACGAAACTCATTTTTAACTTGATAGGACCAGCCCACAATGATGAAAGCATAGAGGTTGTGGAGAAGCCTTCCTTGTCTCCTTATTTTGGAGCTTGAAGGATTATTCATGCTTGCAAGAACGTATGCCTATCTATACTATTCAAGGACATCTTTTACAACTCCCAAATAGCACTCAGGTGGGATTCCTTATTGAGGCGGGGACTGGTGTTTTTTATTTTGCCAAGACCAAACTTAAATCCCAAACAATTTATCATTCTTCTCACATGGATCATGAGGCCAGACAAGTGGTTGCCATCCATGGGGTCGAGTTTCCATCTGGCAAGGGGTTATTTGTTCCCTTGAATTTCAAACTGTTGGCACTTCAGAGAGGAGTGAAAATTTATTTTTATCACGACTATTGGAAGAGTAGGTCGAGGTAGCACCTATAGTACAAAAGATGGTAGAATCCCGTCTTAGGTGGTTTGGACATGTGAGGAGAAGACCATTAGAAGCCTCGATGAGGGGAGTAGATCTAGTGGTGGGTAACTTATTAACTAGAGGTAGGGGGAGACCTAAAAAAACTATAGAGGAAACTATTAGAAGAGATTTTGAAGTTAATGATTTACATGAAAACATGACCTCTGATAGAGCACTGTCATCGCTTAATTCATGTAGCCGATCTCATGTAATGCGATAAGACTCTGTTTGTTGTTGTTGTTGTTGTTGGAAGAGTAGGTTTAGGTTCTAACATAATTGCACGGAGAATTCAATATGTTGAAGGTTCTTTGGAATCACAAGTTCATGTCTTGGGTGAAAGAGAGCGCTGGAAATGTTATGTTGAGAATGCTAATAGCATTGGTTACGTAAAGTGCAACACAAGTTGTGTTTTCTACCTCATTACTTCAATTTTATGTTAGGGGACAAGTTGACGGGCTGCAGGCTGTTGTGTTCAGTGAGCAGGAAAATATTTGCTGCCCATTTCTGAAAATTAAGACAGGTTGGAGATTAGACTTATCACATTCATGGGACCCAAGAGGACATGAGTGCTATGGAAGCATGCTTTGCTACTTTTTCAAAATTTGGGACCCAGGAGGAAGCCTCAACCATCATCACCTTAAGGACAAGGTGATTTCTCAGGGAAGGAATATTGTATGTATCTTGTAATTCAGAACTCTACATGGGAGGAACAAATGACCTAGCTAGAAGTTGCGAGAAAGCTGACTCAACTGGAATAAATGAGGACAGTAGAGAATTAAAGTAGGGAATTATATGAGGAATTATAGGGTGAGGGCAACAGAAAAATAATTAGAGAATTACATGGGATACGGTGAAAACAACAAAGCAATTAATCAAGGAATCATAGGGGAGGAATTGTGGGGTGAGGGCAACAGAAAAATAAATTGGGATGATTAGGACAGATAAAATAGGGACTGTTGCATTCACTATTTATGGAGAATTAATTGATCAAAAGAAATTAGGCAAGAACTAAGTAAGAGGAACCAGGCTAAGGGTCCGTTAATATCCAGGCTTGTTCTTTATTGTTCTCTTTACTTTTTCTGAATTTCTACTTGTATTACTTGTTGATTTTGGTTTCTCATTGGAAATATTAGTTCCTTCATTAATAAACAGTATTTTCATTCTATATATTTAAGTAAATACCAGGTTTCTATCAGAGAAAAACTACATTTTAGTCTCTTTGACGAAAAAACGCATGTACATTGGCCCTTTTGAGAGATTAATATGTTAAAAATCTAACATTACTTTAGGGACTAATGCATTTTTTCTTTAGGGGACCAATCCTACACTTTCATGGACTAAAACGTAGGTTTTTTTTCACTATTTTGCTACTACATGATGGTATGGAAGATAAAAAGGTTACTTTTACAAGTATTTGGATTGCTTGAGATGTGCTCTTCTAGTTCCTATACATCCCCTGTTATCTGCTGTAGTTTTTATATTTTCCTTAAATTTTTAGGTTCTTCATTATCTGGAAACTTTACGACCACATCAATTGCTCGAGCAAATGGTGTGTACTTCCTTCAGAGCAGCAGCCGACACATTAAACCAGACCAGTTACGGAGAGCTGAAACAGATGAAGACTAAGATGCAGCAACTTTACCTCACCATTGCACCTGCCTTGAAGCCATTGCAAGGTATCTATTCATTTGTTTGACTCTTATATGGGGGGAAAAAATATTTAACTCGGTTCTATTTTGTTGCAGTAAATCGTTTGTCTAAAGATTGTGAGACCATTGAAGATCTAAGACGACTATGTGTTGTTGTCGAACATGTTGAGAAATTACTAACTGTTGCAGCTTCTCTTCATCGGAAGCTTCTACAAGCACCACGCCTTGCCAGAGAAATTTTCAGTGATTTCTACAATTTCTATATTCCAAGAATGGGAGCAGGCTTGATTGAAGACACTGTTAAAAAGGTGAAACTACTCTATTCCCTAAAATACCTTACTGATTTTTGGGTAATACTTGGCAGAAAATCTTCTTTACCATGGACTGACATGGATTCATCTATTCTTCTTTATGTAGGAGTTTGACAAGAAACAAGTTGTTAGGAATCATGAGAGAGAAGTTGTGTCGAATATGTTTGTTCCTCCCACTGCAAATCAGTCTTGGAGAAAGGTTTTGAGTATGGGCAATCTTCTCAATGGTCATGAACCAATGCTGAGGGAGATTGTTTTTTCGCTGCGCGATAGAGTAAGTGGCGATCACTATGCAGCTGGTACTCCTAGGGTTTCTGAACAAGACATTGTAACTTATCGAATGTATGTTTGTGGAACGTCTAATGACCTTCGGGTTGCACTTTCTGTTGTCTCATGTGATTGATTTTATGTTGTTTATTGGTTACCATGATGTTTATAAGGAATCACGCTCCTTTGGTCTTTTCCAATTGAAGCTGTTCCTCCGCCCTCAGAAGCTACACCAACACAAACTGAAAGGGGTTGCATGAATGATCAAAATGAGGGATCGAAATGTTCTCAAAGAAAAAATAAATAAATCAAATTCTCACTTACAATGGTTATTGCGTCTAAGCACAAAGCCTTTTTTTTTCCCTTTCAATACTAAGATTGCCTTGGCACTTGGACTTTACGAGACCATTATTTGTGAAAATAAGTCTAAAATTTAATGGAAAAACTATAAAAAGTAACTAATCCCGAATGCTAAGTTTCCAATATATCAAATAAGAACTCAGCAATGCATTATTTGAAGCATGAGGTTTGTATTTTCTTGTTGACTTCTTGTCTTAGGTGTATAAGCACATAGCGTGGAAGGCAGAATATGAAAGGCATCTTTTCAATTATATTTTTGATGTGAGGGGCAAAGACTGTCTGAATGATTGCTTTTTCTAGAATGAAGAAAATTTAAAACAAAGTTAGTGATTCCACACGCGCCAGAAAAATAATGAAGGAAAGGCGAGCAAGGTACATCAATTATGTTTATAGAGAGTTGTGCACCTCTCTCACACACGTCATTGAAACGATATTTTGAGCAATGGTACTCTCAATCTGTCAACCTACATATATAGAGGCTTAGGTATCACTTTCTTATCTATATTGATTGCTTTTCATATTGAATGATTAGAAGGAATCTGCTTGGTTCGCACATATGAAATTTCATAGATTTTTGAAATTAAATATTCCAAGATAAGAAAATACTGTATTTATGGGGTTTGAGATTGACAACTACTTTATGTCAAATATTTTGTGTAGTCTTCAAATACATGGTGGAAGCTAGAACGCAATGAAAGAGACAATTTTACTGTTTATACTTACGATCTCCGCAACTTCACATGACACAGATATTGTAAATAATCGATAATTTTACTCTTTTGTCCCTGTCACAAAAACTAATTACTAAAATACCCTTGTTTAGAAACATATTATAGGACTACCACGGTTTTAGTTGACGTAGCTGCGGTGGCAGCGTGGCAGTGCCACGTCAGATTTGCCAACACGGTTGGCAAATTCAGTGCAAATTCGCCAACAGGCCTGGCGAATGTGGTTTAAAGGAAAATGTAATTAAAATTGTATTAGTTATTCTAATAAGCAATTATAACTACATTTATAAATTTTGTTAATTTGTTTAAGCACATGTGAAAAATATGGCCTCCTAGGTAAGCTGCAAAAATTCAAAAAATAATTTTACAAAAAGACCTAGACAAAATATGAAACACTTAGTTCACACATATTCACATCAACATGTTTTGCTCATATGCTTTGCACCAACATAGCCTCACATCACTTTATACTAGTTGGTGAGATGAGGCTATGTCTTTTGTGCAAAGTTTCAATTCATGTTAACACAAAAGAGAAGATTTAGCAAGCTTCAATTCACTTATGTGATAAATCCATAAGGGTGAGCAAAACATAAATAGGTTTTCCATTTCTGATTACTGTCCTCAACAAGATTTAGCTTGAGACGCTTGTGTTTTATGACAAGTAGGATTATTGATCTTGAGGATCTTCAGTAGTAGCTCTTCTACTAGGACATGTCCTAATATTGTGTCCCTCTTCATGGCACATCTGACATTTGTACCCCTTTAGAGAGGCTGTGTCTCTTCTTTTATCAGAAACAACTTGAGGGCATGTCCTGCGGTTATGGCCATATTGGCGACATATTTGACACTGATTGTGTTTTATAACTCTCCCGTTGCTATGGCTTATCCTTAACTTGTTACATGTCCTTCTGTTGTGGCCCTTTTCCCCACATACCCTACATGTGAATCCCCGGTCAACCAATCGCCGTTGCTATGCTTTCTTGCTGCAGCAGTTCCCTTGGCTTTCTTCATCCATTACAGAAAATATTCATTATGCAGAATTTTCAGTGTGTCAAAATTTTAATGCTTAAAATATTTCCATCCGAAGCACAAAATTTGTGCTAGGCTTCTACCAGAAGAAGGGAAAAAAATCTGAGGCTATAGGCACATTGCACACTAAAGCCCAATCAAAAGTAGTATTATAATTACAGCATCCATACAACAAAAGAAAACTAATGCTGAGAGAAATGAACATTTTCCAAACACCAAATTCCAATTAGATACAAATATTATCACTTCTAACCTTAATAGCAGCCACTCTTTGTGCCTGAAGCTTGGGATCCTGGTGGATAATCTTCATTCGGTTGCTAAGCATCCCAGTTTTGGCATTGAGACTCTGCAATCATTCAACAAAACATATACATTTAAATTTGCAACCTTAACATCTCTAAATCCACTTTTTTCAGATTACCATATTAATACACCGGTGCATGGAATTTACATCATTACACAAATGTAATTGTCCTCTATCCCATACAGATGGTTGCGTGGTCCATGCATAACATTGAGTTAACAAAAGTTTCTTAACCCAAAAAAAAGTTTAATGGTCAAGCCTACATGATAAGAAGCATTCTGATTACTTGTCAACTTAGCTTTTAAAATATTCTAGTTCTAAATTAGTTAGATCACAAACCTTTTAAGTGTTTATATACCTTTAGAAGTTATTGTTTTAGTAAAAAGAGTTGAGAAGGGAGTTAGGTTCGCGCGCATGTGTCCAAGTTATTTAGGCTCCTCAAAGTCTAAATCGATGGATTCTCTCTCTCGCACGCACGATAATATGTTACCGTGTCAGGAGTAATACAGTAAAAAACTCCAATTCGTAGTGTGAGAAAGGGCTCAGCCTAATCTAATTCCTGTGGAGAACGTGTTTGACACGCTCGAAAAAGGGCAAACGTAGAAGGAGAAAGCTCGTGCCTGTGACGTCCACGAAAGAATGTACACAGAAATTGTTAAAGATAGCTTTGATAGGGTTCCCTACATAATTGGATAGACAAATGCAATCAATCATTTAGATATTTGCTGATGTAAGTACATCTCTTTTTCTCTTTCTCATAACCTATTAATTCATTAGTTATTTAAAAAAAAAATAAAAAAAAAGTTCATACAATGTAATTGCAATTTCTGTTTCTTTTATTTAACAATTGTGTCATTTTCCAATTTTGTGCAGGCTACAGAATCATGACTCATATCATACGGCCCTGTCTGTCAATCACCATTGGCCATGCAAGGAAAATTAAATCCCAGGCAAGGCCCTCCTTTATTTAGTACCCTACAGAATGTCTTTTATAGGGCTGGTCTCTGCAGTAAAGGGCTAAAATGTGGGTCTTCCTTGAAAGAATTTGTATGAAAATAAAATTAATGGATGTTGAAATAACTTTCAGTCAAAGAATCACAGATACCGAGATCGACATAAGAGACGACATAACATTCGCCACATTAATATAATAATTTAAAAATTTTATAAGATATAACATAATATATATAAATGTAAAATTAAATATTTATAATAATATTTTAATATGTTCATTGATATTAAATTATTAATTTTTAATATTTTTTAAATTTTTTTAAAAATATATATTTTAAATATTTTTATGTGTCAATATTTTTAAATTTTTTAAATATCCGTATTATTATAAATTATTTAATATTTAAAATATTTTTTATTCGGACACTACTCAAAAAATGTTCAAATATAACTTAGACACACTTGGACACAACTAATTATGAATTTTTTATTTCGACAATTTCAAACACTACAACAAGTATATCAAATAAGTATCGATATTTACAATATGTCAAACATTGAAACACGACAATCTAATAAAGTGTTTGTGCTTCGAAGTTTTCGGTTAATTATACTGGATTGTTGGTATAGAGTAATCATGCTTCGTAAACGATTATTGTTCTAGCTTCTAGGTTTGGTTTTTAAAATATTTTCTGAAAGTAGTATATATGTTAAAGGTGCTTTTATTTATTTGGCACATCTTTTATAATGTCATTTGACTCATTTCAATAAAAAGCATAAATATATCATCATGAAATAATGGGTTCATATATTTTCAGTTCAATTACTTTTTATGTTAAAACTACGCGTAACTATTGATTCGTGCATATATGCGCTTATAATTTGAAGTTATATAATATTTTATTATACTTTTCTTAAGTCTAAAATATTTTATTTTGTTAGACTATTATGTATATTAATTAAATTTTATTTTTTTCTGGGCTCACTCAAATCACTTTTACTAAGAACATGTTTAAGGACATCATGAAACAGATTTTTTTTTTCAAACAAAAGCTGTTTTGTAAAATGTCTTCGTGCTTGGAAAACTAACTGAAATTAAACAATAGTATTTTGTTCAAAATTAAAGTTCTTCTGAACAAAAAAGTTTAAGCTACTTTATGGATATTTTATAATAATAAAAAAATAGTTGTATGCTTTTCTAGATTAAATATATATATATATATATATATATATATATTAATGCTTTTACTAAATTGATCCTAAACATTATAAATTGATCCTCAATATTATATAATATAAATAATTATTTCATATAAATTTTTATTAATTTATCATACAAAAGTAATTTTTTCATACAATCTAAACAAAACAGATCATTTTAAAATCATGTTTTTAGTTGAAGAATCTAAACATAAATTAATTTTCATATAATTGATTATATTAAAAAGTGATTATAAAAATAAACAATTATTAAAATAATTTTAATTTTATAGTTTTCTCAAACAAGCAGTAAATCTATTCACTTGACCTTATTAAACCATTCCTATTTTAAATTTTTAAGTTTACTAAATTTATTCCACTTATCCACATAAATATTTTTTAATTTAAATTTCAAACTTCACAAATTTTGTTTCACTTGACTCCACTAAATTTTTCTTAATTAAAAATTAGCGTTTTCTTATATCTAATTTTTTAAAAATATAAAAAGTAAAACACAAATAATTTATATAAAAAAATTATGATGAATGAATCTAAAATAATTTTTGTGCATTAAAAGGTCCAAAAAAAACTCATATTTTACCTACCACATATACTAAATTAGTATAAAGAAAACGGTTCTGCTATTTCTACACCTCAAAAATAGTTACTCAATAATCACCTAAACAGAGAAACAAATGTTACGAAAAGATAAACAAACATTAACACTACAAAAGAAGTGTTGCATTGAGGTGGTTTTATAGTATAGGCTTTATAAACCGCCTACAGAGCTGGTCCAATGAAGATTGACGGAGAACTTATTCTCTCCACTGAGAAGTTGCAGAGATCCAAAACAATCTTGTAAAGATATACATATATCGCCGATTGATTGAGCCTTTTAGTTTTTCTAGATTTTCATTCTGTGTTCTTAAACTACAATGCAATTTCCTTCGTTCTCCAAATTGCTTAAATTAACCTGCTCCATATGCTTTTTCCTAACCTTCCAAAAAATAGTTCAGTACTCATTGAGCTCCACAGGCAGCAATTTCCCTATTAATCCTGCTCTAAGGAACGTGTCGGCGAATCACGTTCTGAAGTATGAAAAACTCAAACAAGGTTTGAAGTTTGTGACCAAATTAACACTTTTCTCAATTAGTCCTAAGTTAATGACTCAAGAGGGAATTGAATTGTGCATATCTTGGTTGTGAGGTTAAAGAAACCTTACTATAATATTATTATCACAAATTTAGACAAGATTTTAGATAGATTGAACCATACATTATCTTCAGGTGGCAAGTGCTTGCAAGAAAGGCCAAGGACCAGTATACCTGGTAAGGCTTTGAGGCAATTCTTGCGAATTTATGTCAATTCCAATTTAGAGATCTTAATTTGTATTAGATAATAAAGTCTCTTCTTACATATTCTTTTTTTTTTTTTTAATGTATTTCAGTTGATATTGACATATTGATTTTTTATTGTTAGCTTGAAGGAGGATATTTCCAAACCCTCTTTGCTCTCTCACTCTCACTCTATAGTAGTAAAGTCATACTCTTAGCCATCATATTTTTCCTCTTTAATAGAAAACTGAAACAATATAAAATATAAAAAATAATTAAGTATACTTAGCTCTTGTAGACTCATGAAGATAGCAGCTGTGTGTAAGCATGATCCCATTGTTCTTCGCTTTTTTCTTTTTTCTTTTTCCTTTCAAGAATGAGGTGTCATTTTCTTTTTTTGAGCTTGGGTACGTCGGTGCTCTTGTTTCTCTAAAACCACTTACATACCCTGCGACAGAACATTTCTTATTCAGCACTTATTAAACCTTTCGCATCACAGGTTGCTGGGTTCGTGAATTCCTTGGCATTTGCAAAATCAGTAGAGTTTCTGGTTACTAGAGTTGGGCAAGTGACATTTCTCAAATTATTTATATTCTGCTTATAATATCTCGCTCTAAATACAATTGTTTCTATGATTTTTATTATTTGCAAACTCATTCAACTATTGGAGTAGGAGATTACTCGAACAATGCACAATCACAAGTATGCTTCAAATTGTATGTAAGCTTGAAAATAGATTGATCCATAGATATAGAAATAGATAGTGTGCTTTTGTTAAGACGATGTCACTTTTTCAAATCTAAATCAACTCTGTATCCTTTCGAGCCAAATCTAGATTCCTACAGACATAACTTCTATATAATGATAGAGAAGCAATATATTATGAAACCTGTTTCTGCTATACCAATCTTTGACTTAAGCTATTTTTCTAGTAATGTGAAATAAAAGGCTTTGTTTATTAGGTTAATTATGTTTTTGATCTCTGTAAAATTTGAAAGTTTAGTTTTAGTCCCTATATAAAAGTTTTAGTCCCTGCAAAATTTAAAAGTTTTGTTTTAGTCCCTGGAGTTGGATGGGAGTTGGCTGTGCTGACGTGGACGCCTCAGGCGTTGACGCGGCGCGCCGTGGCTTAACCCCAAAAACCCAACCCATGACCCATGACCCATGACCCGGAAGCCCGCTGACCCTACCCATTTTTTAATTAAAATAAAATAAAAAAATAAAAATTGTAACCTGCCCCCCACTCCATCCCTTTTACCCATTTACCCATCGAACTCCACTCACCCACCCCACCCCCCCCGCCGGCGCTGCCCACCCCTGTCGCTCCTCTCCGCCGCCTCGCCGTCGAGCCCTATCCCACCCCACCTCTCTCTCGAGTCTTGCAATTCCCTTTTCCCCGCGGATCCCATCTCTCTGTCGAGATCGCAACCCCATCTTCTCTTCCTCGAGCCCGAGCCGCGCCGCCTCACCCCACCGGTGTCTCCCACTCTCGAGCCTCTCATCTCCCCACTCCAGATCTGAAGCAAAATTACACTTTAGATGACCAAAATCTCACAAGCAACAAACCAGATCTGGGATGGGAATGGCGCTGCCACGACACCAGGGAGAGGAAGCAATGGAGGATGGATTGGCTCGTCACGATTTGTTAAAGCTGCTGTTGGGTAATGGCGTTAGAGAGGGGATGCGAGCAGGAGAGGACCTAGGAAGGCACGCATCTGCCGCACCACCATCTCAATCCAAATTATGATGCTCTTTTAGATCTGCTTATGTTTTGGGTTTGGGTATGATATGATATGAATTAATAGCACGTGTGGGTTGTTTGGTTTTGTTTGTGGTTTGTTGGTTGTGGGTTGAAGATGCTCTGAGTTTAGTAGGTGATGGCTAGGTGGTGGCAGAGAATCGAGGTGGCGGCTAGCAGGTCTGAAAAGATAGATGGGAGGCTCGAGAGAGAGAGATGAGACCAGCACGGCGGCACTGCGGGGAGAGACACCGGTGGGGTGGGGCGGCGCGGCTCGGGCTCGAGGAAGAGAAAATGGGGTTACGATGCTCGAGAGACGCCTCAGGATCCACGGGGAGATGGGGTTGCGAGACTCGAGAGAGAGGTGGGGTGGGATGGGGCTCGACGGCGGGGCGGCAGAGAGGAGCAACGGGGGTGGGCAGCGCCGGCGGAAGGGGTGGGGTGGGTGGGTAAATAGGTAAAAGGGATGGAGTAGGGGGCA
The DNA here is from genome assembly GCA_003254905.1 of Nissolia schottii. Lineage (NCBI taxonomy): Eukaryota > Viridiplantae > Streptophyta > Magnoliopsida > Fabales > Fabaceae > Nissolia > Nissolia schottii. The sequence goes on along the minus strand of QANU01061710.1, from coordinate 32,798 downwards.
TGTTGCAATGTTTATTTTTATTTTAATTAAAAAATGGGTCGGGTCAGGGGGCTTCCGGGTCATGGGTCATGGGTAGGGTTTTTAGGGGTTATGTCACGTGGCATCGCACGTGGCTTGCCGCGTCAGCGCCTGAGGCGTCCACGTCAGCACAGTTAACTTCCATCCAACTCCAGGGACTAAAACCAAACTTTTAAATTTTGTAAAGACTAAAACTTTTATATAGGGACTAAAACCAAACTTTCAAATTTTACAAGGATCAAAAACATAATTAACCCTTGTTTATTTCATGTTACCCTTACCCACTGTCAAAATCATTTGCTTCTTTAGAACTGAAGATAAAAGGTTATACATTCAGCTCATTCACTTGTTTGGTACTTCAAATTTAGATTACATTTTGTTGTTTTTCTTTAGTTATATTGTCAGTTTTATTAGATTTTTTTTTTTTTTGTGATGGTGCACTGTTGATTTCCTTTTCTGATGGAAAATCAACTAATGTTATTGCAATCCATTCTGATAAATTAGTATATTGCTATCTTAGACAAGATGGTGTTGGTTTGTGTTCGTCTAGGAATTACTTCTTGCCATAAATACAATTGTTGACAAATAAATTTATGGCTATTTGCATCTGTCTACTATAGTTTTCATTATGGTCTGTGTCTAATGGAGTAATTGGAGTACAAGTGATGGGTCATGGGAAAGGAATTTTAGGATTAGTGTATCTATTAATAGCTTGTCTGTTTGGGGTTTCCCTATCAAGTAGTATATTTTAATTAAATTACGATAACTTTATAAATATTAGGCTATCTAATTTGGGTATAAATAAAGTTACTTTGTATTTTCAATTCTCATTGATGCTTCTCTTTCCTTGATTAACCTTCCTCACACCATCTCTACCTAACCCTATTTATTTTGAATTTCACTACTTCCTTCACTCTGTTTTACAAGGTGGAAATTTTCATTACGGCTCTAATACAAACTCACATCAGTTCTTCGTGACCTTCGTTAATTATAGTTATATACACACACATGTATATGTTTGCCATTCTTGGTGCAAATAATCCGCATGAGTTAGATTATGCAATTATTGGTTTTTTTTTTTCCAATGCATTGGTCTATACAAACCTTAGAATATTTGTTGATTCTTTTGCAGCATTCTACTCTAGTTATTTCTTAAGGTTGAGTGAGGTATAAAAATGGATAAATCTTGGACAAAAATGCCACGGAGCACAATTGAATACTCAGTTGGTTTAAGTAAATTCCTTGATTTTGCGTTCGAGAATGCGGTTGTTGATGAAAAAATATGTTGTTATTACGGGAATTTAGGAATATATACAATTAAGATACAACTTGGTATTAACGGTAACTTAGTCAAATATAGAAAGTAAATTAGGAGATGTAATTAGTATCAATTTACTTATATTTTAGGAGGATTTTATGTTAGGTGAATATCAATTAGTCATGCTGTCTTAGGAAGTTTTTGTATATATGTGTGATTTCCATCAAGGGAGAAAATAGATTGGAGAAACATTTTTAGCAGTTGTCCTTGTCCAAAGTGTGCCTTTGAAAAATGGCTAACTAGAGATGTTGTGAAAGATCACTTCTTTTGGAAGCCATTTCCTGAAAATTATGTTCTTTGAAATCTTCATGGGGAGAAACAAGTTTTGTAGCCAACTAGAAACATAGATGTTATGCAAGAAACATCTCACTTAGAAAATCCAATACATACAATGATTAATGATGCATTTGGGGGCAATAGGAATCAAGCCACCACAAATGAAGTACCAAGTGATAAGTGATAGGCCTAGCGAGGATCATAATGACTTTTTTTAGCTTCTCGAAGATGGAAATGAAGCATTGTATGAAGGGAGCAAGTTCATGAAGCTAGAGTTTCTAATAAAACTATATCATATAATGGTATTGTGTGGATTGAGCGTCTAGATTTGTTAAGAGACGCATTTGAAGATGCAAAGTTTCTTACTTCTTTTTACGAGGCTAGGAAAGTCATTACCAAACTTAGTCTAGACTACACCAAAATAGATGCATGCCCAAATAATGCTGCATTATAATTAATACATCACACAAAGTTGATTACTCCATAATCTAAGGGTGCTAAAAGAATAGTCTACCTAATGATATCTTAATAAAATTGTCTTCCCCCAATATATATAAGGAGGATTGCCAGGGGTGATTGAGAGAGATTCTTTTCTCTTGTTTTTAATCATTTTAATACAACTTCCTATGAACATTAATGAAAAATAAATCAGGAAAAACAAATAAGCCACAACCAAAGGGCATGATTGGAGGCAGAAGCAGGCAAAAAACATCATCTGAATACGGTTTTGGATTTAAAAAGAAGAAGAAAACATTATGAAGAATAATAATAATAATAAAAAAAGGAATATTTAACTTACCGATTGTGGCGCTCCGCCAACAGGAAAGGGGGACAGAAGAGTGCAAGTAATATTTTTTTTCTCTCTTTTACGAGGAAAACAGTCACGGACTTGAAACAAACAAACCGTTGTTTTTGAAGTTAAAAAATAATGTTGCAATTAAGAAAAAACTAATATTTATAAACGATAAAAATTGAGGGTGTGAGCTTACATTACCAATTTACCAAGCTGGATTGAGAAAAGGAGTTACCAACATATGCCAGTCTTTGACCATCTTAAGACTCCATTGTTGATCCAATCTAAAAGAAAACGACCTCACGCGCAAGAAACATCCGTGTTCACCACACCCTAATGCTTGCAAAGGAAACAAGGTACATTCAAACTAGTGGTAGGAAAATTCTATTGTTAATGTCGTATAAGATATATTATAAAAATTATAATTAAAATATAAAATAATTATCATTCACACAATTAGTAACAGACTTTCAATACCATCAACAAACCCTTAAATGACTGAGTCGTTTAAACACTTGGTTATATTTATATGTTTTAATTAATTTTATACAGTTGAGTTGTCGAGAATAATTAAATGTAGGAGATCAAAGTTGTATCTCTATCCGTGTAAAACTTAACACAATTGTAACATTTTGTAGAATAAAGTTTTGAATTTTGTTAACAAATACCAATAAAAATAGAATGTTTTTCAGGTATTTTATATTTTCAATATCGCATTGAATATTTAACAACTTTATCTTTTCAATAAAAAATGTTGTAAATCTTGATTCCTCCTCATTTTTATTTAAAAAATATTTTGAGTACAACTGAAATTCATTCAACTATATTTAATTTTTGTTTTCTTTCTCTTCTCCTCCATTCTCCTTCACGCTCTTCTTCTTCCTTTTTTCTTCTTCGCAAGACATTACTTATGGATCCTACAGTTTTTGTTTACATTTTCATCATATTTTTTGTTTTTGGGTGTTCAAAGTCCTGCTAATTAACTTTATTGATGATTAAGTAATAAGTCACTTCTTCTTTTAGTCCTACCAACTTTATTGAGATGCATCTAAATGAAGGGATTATAATAGTATCTTATACATACAATTTTTCTCTGAAACATTGATTATGACCTAAATAAAGAATGTATCAAACAATTTTGAATCAATATGATATAAAAGTTTTATAAATATAATCAATTATATAATATTTCAATTTAACGGTAGATCTTGTAGCCAATCTCTCGAATGAGTAAATTACATTAAGTTGCCATGAGCTTTATTGAGCATTTTCTACTTGTTTAGGCAGGAGTGACCTTCCTTAATGATAACAGTTTAATGATGTTTGTTATTAAGGTGGTTTGTTCATTATGCGCCTCACTTTTTCACACTCAACAAACTTTACTATCCCTTTGATTATTTCTTACGCACAAGAGAGGACCTAAGGCACATGTATAAGAGAGGGCCAAAAGGGGCGGTGAAAGTCATGTAGCATGAAAGGGACAAAGGAGCTTGTAAAGTGTGTTGAGTGTGAAAATGTGAGGGATATAATAGATAAAAAACATCAATAATAATCATCATCTAATTAACTCTGTTATAATCACGGGAGGTTAGTATCACCTAGACAAATAGAGAAAGAGCTAGTCTAATTTCACTAAGCCTCATGAGAAGTGTCTATTAAAATAGGGTAAGAGTTGATTTAACGTATATTGCTAAGTTGATCCATGTCTTTTTAATTATAATGTTGATCAATTTCTTGGCAAGGAGTGGTCAGTAAGAATTACAGAGTAGCTTCCAACTACAAATGGCTCTTGGCTCAACATCCTTCTAATGACGATTATGGTCACTAGAACTAGGTTTCGAAAATACCTACCTCCCCAAAATGTAAGCGTAATCCTATGGCTCTCTCTACATAACTCACTCCCCAAAATGCTATGAGATGTTGTCGTGGCATGTGTTCTTAGGTGACTTGCTCTCGCTTCTTCCTCCCTAAAATCTATGGTGTTTTGGCACTACATGGGCATTGGGAATGTGGGTTTTCTCAAAATGGATGATATCTTATGTTGTCTTTGATACAAAGTAACCAAAAATCATGCAGTTATCTATTTTGCAACGATATGGTGGATTTGGTGCCATAGATGTCTAGAACTCCCTGAAAGCATAACTTGGCCTGTCAATGTTGTTATCGTTTCATTTTTCAGGAGTTGAACCTGCTCCATTTGGGTACCATGGAGGCCCTAGGTAGTGCGACTCAGTTGCAGATGGTGATACTAGTAGAAAAATGTTGAATGCCGGTGTATTTTTTAGCTGATTTGTATGAATTACCAATGGATTTATAAGATTTTGGTGGATTTTGCGTCAGATACTATCTGCCAATAATGAGCTCATTGGTAACTAACTATTGGCGGATATATTTGTCGGTAACGTCTTAGAAATGACACCTTCCAAAATGGTTACCGATGGATATATCCGTTGAAAAACCCTAAAATAAATAAATAAAATGCTAAAAAATTTATAAATTAATTAATTAATACAAAAATAACAATAAATATTATTATTAGTCAATATAAACAAAATACACTAATTCATAACACAAAACATAATTTTTATTACAAAAACTATAAAACCTTACATTATTAGTTGTCAACAATGGATTTTCTACCCTACAACTAGTAAATAAAACCTAATTTGATCTTAACATTATTATTGCTAGAGACTTTGTCATCTGCTAGCAGAGGATTCCCTACCCTACGACTTGTAAATAAAACATAATTTGATCTTACAGTAGACATTACATTATTATTGTGAGTAACTTGGTCATCTGTTGGTAAAGGATTCCATATCTCGTAGACCTAATCATCTCTAACAATGGGTTATTGTCTATTGACATATTCACGGTAAAACCCTGGAACTACTAAACCCTAATTTGATGATGGCGGGCCATCTGCTGGCATAGAATGATTCTCTCTCTCTATAGATCCAGACCATAAATCCTTTCAAGAGAGTAGTTCCGTGTTCGAGATCATCCACAAATGGTGGCCATGACTGTGAGGGAGGCGTCTCCAAATGTGGAAATGCCTTTGAACATGGAGGTGCCTCTAAAAGTGAAGGTGGAGTTCCACTTGGAGGCTCACTTTTGTTTGTCATATCCTAAAAAAAACATAAATATACAAGTTAATAAAATATTAATACATAAATTAACATCAACCCTAACTCTAACCTAAACCCTACACATAAACATAACATAATCATTATCTAACATTACCCCTAACCTTAACCCTAACATAAATCCTAACCCAAAAATATACTCAAATCAATTCTACACATACTCTTAAATCATAGATCAAAAATCACAATAAAGAAATAACAATCTTAAAATACAATCAATCCAGTTAAGCCAAAATAAAATAAAATAAAAATATAAGGAATTGGCTAACAATGATTGTGTGATACAAGGGCGTGGTGACAGCGGCAACGGTGAAGGCAAGGGTTTAGCTTGGTAGCAACGACAGTGACAGTGGTAGGAGTGTGGGTGTAGCAGATTCGATAGTGGTGGGTTGTGTTGTGGTGGTGGCGACGATGGTAGAGCATGGGAGATTCGCGGAGATGGGGCATGCGGGCATGGAGGCAGTAGTGGGTGGTGGTGGAGATTACGATGCAGGCAGTGAGGGTGACGAGTTAGGAGTGAGGCTGGTGGAGATAGTGGATAGAGTGGAGAGGAGAGAGCGGGAGATGAAGAGAGTAGAGATAATGAGGAAGAAGAGGAAATTTGCGTATTTAAGGACGCAGTGACCATTACCGACAAAAAAAATATGTTGGTAAATGTTTAAAATCCACCAATAGTCCCAAAAAATGAAACACATAATTTCATTTGGGCAGGAAATCTCTGGCTGAATGAAAATTCAATATCAATGGACAAATCCACTGTTATTTTAACAAATTTGTCGGTAACAACTAAACTCTAAACCCTAACGTTAAATGAATACCTAGAGCAATTAAATGAACACTCATTGATAAGAAAAGGTAATGACATATTAATAAGCAATTACATGTATCTATGTTGTCTAAAATTGTCTATGTACACTTTTAATCGTTTTACACATAGATTAATAATTAACACAAAATCATATATTATAGTAAAATAATTATAAACGACTGTATATGTTAGTTTTTAAACATGCATCATCGATTTGAGTGTGCACAATAATCAATTATTAATTTACTCTACCATTAATCAATTTGTATGATAAATTTTTATATCATAAACCCTAAAACCTAAACCTTAAAACGTGGAAACATATTTTTTTTGTCTCTATATATACACACACACAAATAGTTCTCATATGAATTCTTTAGTCCCATTGATTGTATCATGACCTTTTAGTGGTGTGCTTATGTTGTTATTGTCTATTAAAGAAGAAAAATAAAAAATTTACTAAACCCTAAATTTATTAAAAAAATTACTAGTTACCGACGGATATATCCGCCGATACATGTTTTTCATATTTTTTAATTATTTAGTGATTACCGTCTAATATATTTGATGGTAATATGTAGGCGCCACATTGTTTTAGTGGATATTACGATAGATAAATTATCTTCTGGTACAGTGAGCTTCTACATTAACATTGTCAAAAAAGGTCTTTACTGGCGGATATTGAACTTAATATTCACTGATAACGCCGACGAATATATCTGCTTGTAAAATTTTTCATTATTTTGCAATTTTCAAGTAGTCTGAGTTGGGTTTGGCAAGATCAATAGGGTGTGGTTAAATTCAACATTGATGACAATTTTTGTGACAACCCTGGCCACGCAAGGTTCAGTGGTCTTTGAGAGGTGTTGATGGCATTTGGATGGAGCATTGGTGTTATAGGTAACCTACTTGCTAAGATTATGTCTATCTAGTTTGATCTCTTCTTGTCAAGTTTCAATCATGTTTGGTGTGAAAGCGACTCAATTGAAGTTGTTCATTTGATCCATCACCATCATGAAGAGTCTCATTTTTTTAGTGCCTCGATTACTGATATTAAAGAATAGATAGCTAAGGATTGGCTTCTCAGAGTTTCCCATGTCCTTCGTGAAGCTAACGTGTGTGCATACTTTCTTTCAAAAGAGGATTCCAACAGTATTGATTTGTTTTCCATTGTTGAGCATCCACCTCAAGCGCTTCATGACCGGTTGCGTGCAAACCTCATGGGCACAGTCTTTCACAAGATGTAACCTTTATTTTAGTTCTTCTTATGTATTAAAAAAGGGAGAATGTCCTCCTTGGTCCCTAAACTTTTCGGTAACCAAATTAGTCTTCAATAAAAACAAGCTCATAGTTGGTCCATGAACGTCCCCATTTGATCCCTGAACATTTCAAACATTGATCCCTGAACATTTCAAACATTGTCCTCATTAGTCCCTGAACATTTTAGATGGAAGGAATAACGAAGGTAATGTTTGAAATGTTTAGCAACCAACTGGAATTTATTTTTTGTTAAGGGACCAATGTGAGCACCAGTGAAAAGTATGAGTACCAATTAGGGCATTCCCCAAATACAAAACATGTAATTTTAACATAATAAATAATATTTCATCTAAGATCAAATCTAATAAATACAGAAAATATATCATTTCAATTAGATTTTTTTTTTTGTCATATGAAATCATATGTGATCACTTGTCATTATAATTGATGAGATAAGACTCATACATGACATGAGTAACCAAAAAATCGATGGTGAAATATCACACATAATTAACGGGAAAATGCTCATTTTGGTCCTTAAAAGTGTAAGTTCGAGTCATTTTGGTCCTTAAAATTCAAAATCTAACATTTTAATCCCTGAAATTATAAGTTGCAAGTCAAACTAGTCCTTCAATTCATTAGCATTACTATATTGTCATATTTTAACTAATTTTTTTACATTAAATGAGAATATAAACAACTGAGGTTGTGTAGAACTACTAAAGGCTAAAAATTGGTTGTGGCAGAACTTGGAGTTACAAATCTCAGTTGCTATTGTAGTTTGATTTGTAATCGTAAATGCTCCACAACCTCATCATTTGTAGTTTCAAATGTTGTCACAACTCATTTGTAGTCTCATTTGTTGTTATAGTCTCATTTAATGTGACAAATCAAAATAAACATGATAATACAACAATGATAATGAACTAATTTACCTACAACTTATAATTTTAGGGAGTAAAATGTCACATTTTGAATTTTAAGAACCAAAGTGACTTGAGCGTACACTTTCAGAGACCAAAATTAGTATTATCCTCATAATTAATGCTTGCAACTCTTAACTCAAGAGAAAAAATGGAAATATTGCTCTATGTACACCACTTTTGCATCCATCAGTTGTACGTCATATTTAATGCACATTTTCTCTCTCCTTTTCCCCATTCTCCCTCACATTCTTCTTTTTTTTCTTCTTCTTCTCCCCCTATCTCCCTTCATTTTTTCCCGTAATTTTTCTTCATTCATCACAAACACTAATTTTTCTTCATTTTTTTTTAGTTTTTTCTTATTCATTTTTTTCTTCATTTATTGCATACGTCATCTTGATATACTTTTCATTTTTTCTTCTTCGTTTTTTCTTCTTTGCAAGACATTATGGATTCCAGAGTTTTCATTTTTGTTTCTATTATATTCTTTATTTCTAGTGTTCAAAAGTTGGTGCATGTATGTAAAAAAGTGTGTGCATGGTTGTTCAAAAGCTTGTGTATATGAGCACCAAAGTTTTCTTCTTCATCTTCATTTTCATTTATATCATAAGTTTGTGCATGTGTGTAGAAAAATATGTGCATTCTTGTTCAAAAGTTTGTGTATGTAAGCACAAGTTTTTTCTTCATCTTCGCTTGTTTTCATTTTCGTCATTTTCTTTGTTTCTCCTTATTCAAATTATGCATGTATGTTCAAAAGTTTATGTATTCTTATTCCAAAGTTTATGCATGTAAGCAACAAAGTTTTCTTCTTCATATTCGTTTTGTTTTCATTTCCATCATTTTATTTGTTTCTCCTTGTTCAAAAGGTTGTAAATGTATGTTCAAAATTTGTGCATTCTTGTTCAAAAGTTTGTGCATATAAGCAAGGTTATCAAACTCGAGAGTTTAAGTAAACTCGTGGAGCCTCTGTAAACTCGGATCGTAAACTCGTTCAAGTTTGCCTATTATTAAAAAAAAATATTTTAAAAAACTATTATGCTACAAAAATATATTTAATAAAACTTGAAATTCATAAATACTTTTAACTCCATAACAAAGCACAAATAAAGATGAAATATATGAGTTCTAAATTCAATTCATATATTATTATACATATGTTTGAACCAAAACATATCCTCCTCCACATAAACTTGATGACAAGCAAAATCTATCAATACAAGAGAGAGGCGGTGTGTTGAGCAACCAACATAGCAAATGTATATAAAGAACAATGTCACTCATTCTTAACAAAAGTAACCTACTTCGAGCCGGCAACAAAGAATTTAGTGATGCCTTCGAGGAGTATACCCTTTGTTTCTGGAACCTTCAAGAGCACAAATATCCAGGAGATGACACACACAACAACATAAACACCGAAGATACCAATGAGTCCCATAGTACTGATTATCATAGGAAACGAGTATGTGACGATGATGTCTCTAATCTAGAACACTAAAGTACAAATAACGATACAGAGGCCACTCAACCTAGTGGGAAAGATCTCTGAGTAAAGGATGAAATATACGATGGAGCACAAGCGGCGACAGAGCACGATGGCACAACAAAGCACGATTGCAAGCGTAGCTGTGAATGACAACTCTAAAACACTCAAACGACCTAAATCTAAAAACTCAGAGACGTGCAAAATGATGTCGTTTTTGCAAGCCAAAATGACGTCGTTTTGCTTGTTTTGTCCTCCTGTGGTAAACTCATGAAATCGCCACTAAACTCGTGATTTTATGGGAAATTACACGAGTTTACCTGAGTTAGCTTGATTTTACTACGTAGGAGCCTAAACTCGTACGATTTTATGAGTTAAAACGCGATTTTAATAACCTTGCATATAAGCACCAGAGTTTCTTCTTCACCCTTTTCATTTCATTTTCATCTCATTCTTTATTTTTGGTTGGTGAAAAGTTTGTGCACACGAGTTCAAAAGTTTGTATATGAGCTTTAAAATGTTTGTATATGATAGAGAGTGAATCCACTTGCTTAGAGTGTGAGTGGAGAATAGGAGATAGTTTGACGATTAATTTTTTCTATTGAATGTGTTGTAGATCCGATTTGATTTAGTTTCGTATTTAAAAAAGTTTATACATTTGTGTAGAAAAGTTGTTGTATGTATGTAAAAAGTTTATGCACTCAGTGTTATTGTGTATATTGTACACATGTCATATGATAGCTATAATAGTAAAAGCGGTGTAATCCTAGCATTACTTAAAAAATGAAATAGTCAAATTAAGTGCACAAACGTATGACAGAAACGAAAATAAAGAATAAAATTTTAATACTCACATGCACAAAATTTTAAATAAAAATACATAATTTTTTTTACATAAATGCACAAATTTTTAAATAATCATAAAGAAATAATAAAAATGAAATTCTTAAAAATCTATAATGTCTTGAAAAAAAAAAAGAAAAAAGAAAGGGAGAGAAGTAGAGCATGAGGAAGAGTCAAGAAAAAAAAAATAGGCATTAAATATAATCTATAAAAGTTAACAACAAAAATGGTGTGCACATATATTTATAAACAAAAATACTATATGTATATCCAATTTTATACATTCATATATACACTATTAATAATGCATAAATTTTATTCTAAAAAATATATAAACATTACAAACTTTTAAATGATATTCTCAATTATACTTAATTAAGTGCATAAATACTATAAGTATTAAAATAAAAATTTTATATGTATATATATATAAATATAAAATGTATATATAATATATATTTTTTGATGTGCGTGTAGCCGAACTTATTTATAAATGTGGGTGAGAGAATGGAGAGCCGCCGGTAAGCAAGAGTAAACCTGTCACGTCGAGATGGGCCACCCCATCCCATGTGAATCAATTCCTGATGACTCCTAAATCACACAGCATACTGTTCATTTACTTCTCAATCCATCCCTTCATCCGTCCATCTCTTCTTCTCTTTTTCACGTCCCATCAATCTCTCCCTTCTTTACTCTCTCTCCTACCACTAACAAAAACCCCTCCCCCTTCTCCTCTACTTCTCTCCCTTCTTCCTTCCTTTTCTTAATTTCTTCTCACCATAACACACACCAAATTCTTTTAAAATATTTTTTGAAAAAAAAACTACACATCACAAACTCTTCTCCCGACTCCAATCACTCTCTTTCTAATCCACCACAAAAGAAGAGACAAATAATCTATAATCAGACCAAAAAAAAAAAAAAAAGCGCTCAAACAACACTTCACGAGAGAGTACAAACAAGCACCATGGAGCCTGCACCCGAGGGCGCGGAAGCTCCGTCGGATCCTCCACCAACCGCGGATCCGCCCTCCCCAGCGGCGGCTCCGCCGAGCCGGTACGAGTCGCAGAAGCGTCGGGACTGGAACACGTTCCAGCAGTACCTCCGCAACCACAAGCCCCCGCTGACGCTGGCGCGTTGCAGCGGGGCGCACGTGATCGAGTTCCTCAAGTACCTGGACCAGTTCGGGAAGACGAAGGTGCACGTGACGGGGTGCCCTTACTACGGGCACCCCAACCCTCCGTCCCCTTGCGCGTGCCCCTTAAAGCAGGCGTGGGGCAGCCTCGACGCGCTCATCGGGAGACTGAGGGCGGCCTACGAGGAGAACGGCGGGCGGCCCGAGTCGAACCCGTTCGGTGCCCGGGCGGTCAGGATTTACCTCACGGAGGTCAGGGAAGGGCAGGCCGTAGCTAGAGGTATCCCTTATGAGAAGAAGAAGCGCAAGAGGAGCAGCAACAACAACAACAACAACAACAACGTCGCTACCGCCAGTGGCGGTGGCGGCGGTGATGCTGGAGCTTCTGTTGCCGCCACCACTGGTGTTGGTGGTGTTAGTGTAGCTTCTGCTAGTGCTGCTCCTGCTCCTCCTCCTCCTGCCGCGTCTGCTGCTACTACTACTGTATAGTATTTAGTTTTGATCATTTTTTATTTCTCACTTTATTTCCTTCTCCTTAATTCCTTTTTTTTTTTTTTTTACTACTACTACTATTATAGTATTGCTGTTATTATTACTGTCTATTTTTGCTATTAAGGAAAATTAATTGTGAATTACGGCAATGGAATTAGGATTTTTGTGGTTAATTTCTGAGATTAAATCTAGCACGCCCATGACGGTGTGTTTTGCAGATTTTTATTTTAGGTTTGAATTTAAAATAGATTATTAATTGTTAGAACAATGCTGTATATAGTGGAAATTGTTTATTGGAATTATAAATGTTAGAAATGGTGTTGTTTAAAAGAGAGTAAAAACCACGAATCTACTTCAAATATCGGATAAAGATTCCCACAACTGATAAAAATTCTATTCGTAATGTTTTTCTAATAATCTCTTTACTAAAATTTTCTTAGAAGATTTGAAGAAGGATATTTCTCCCAAACTCTAACTAGTCTCTCTATCAGGTACGTAGAACTCGTGATTCTCTTTCCTTTGGTGTGGTATTATTTCATTGCAAGGTATCTCGTGTCACATAAAACGTTTTGCTTCTCTTGTTTTGTTTTGGCCCTTTTTTTTTTGTTTGGGGGGGGAGGGGGGTTCCGTGAAAGGATCAACTTGATAGATTAGTATAGAGGTATGAATAATGCGTCCATTGCATGTTTTGCTTAACTTATTACTATTATTATATCATAATAATATAATTATTTTATTGTTTTGCTTTGCTTTATATATTTCGAAGAACGAAATTACTTGCTGAAAGAAGACAGTCCAAAGTCCAAAGGCTATATACATCATTTTCTGGCTGAATTCATTACTCGTCTTCCTTTCTGTTTTTCTTCATGGAGTCTTCGATCGATGTTGGAGGGTGAGAGGAAGAGAGAAAGACCCAATTTACACGAAAGATTTGTCAGTAGGGATAGCATCTTAATTTCTATGATGCCATTAAGGAAACTACTAGCAAGCATACACACATCGCTCATTTTGCTTTCATTATGACATTTTCGTTTTTTTTTTAATTTTTTTTGTCTTGACCTGATACGAAGCTCCAATCAGTGGTGGTGTGCAGTTGGATAACAATTTGGTGAAAGTTAGAATGATGGGGAAAAGAGACAAAAAATCATGATTATATCACTATCCTTTCTTTCTCTCTCTTTGTTGTTTGTCACCCAGCAAAACCGTGTAATTTATGGAAGGAATTGACCTTTTCATTATATTTGCAATCATTTAATTAGTTGGTAATGGTAGATAAATCAATTAATAAGAAAATATTTACTAAACTATTTTGTGGATAGAAAAATTGGCACAGACAAAATTCTATTCTATAAAAGGCATTCTATAATAGACTAACCTCGTTCAGGTCCAATTAAATGAAATTCGGTAACCTTTTACTAAAAATAAAATAAAATAATGTGGCATGCATGTTTGTCTATTCTTGAAAAAATATAGGTATATACTCTTCGTCCAATTTTAATGGTCACTTTTAAAATAAAATTTTGTTTAAAATTAGTTGTCATTTGTTTAGATTAAGAAAATATTAATTATATTATTTCAAATTTATCCTTTGTAATCGGACATTGTTGATGAACAAAGAAAGCTTGGTAGCTTAGGTTGCAAGCAAATAAAGGAAAGTAGCATAACAGATGCAGGGAAAGCTGTAGAGAGAAACAGAAAATGAGAATAAATCAATTTGTTCATCAATTGAGTACATAGGTATATATACAAGGGACCTTGTGCTTGACAAGTCGGTTGCTTGCACAACAAGTTAGTGAACTAACTAACTAACCATATGTCTAACTAACTGTCAATTATGCTAACTGATTATGTAACTGAGCTAACTGCTTATTCAACAAGCAAATGTTAGTGTTTAACTAATTTAACTAACTAACAATAATATATCCTACACACCCCCTCAAGATGGAATGTGTAGATTTAACATGCCCAACTTGGAATTCAGATTAAGGAAAGGTCCTGGAGCCAAAGGCTGGGTAAACACATATACTACTTGAACTTGAGATGCAATCGGGATAAGCTACAGAATGCCATATTAAACTTTGTCACGAACCAAATGGCAATCAATCTCGATATGCTTGGTCCATTCACGGAACACCGGATTTGTTGCAATATGAATAGCCGAACGATTGTCACAATGCATAAGGACAGGCCGTGAATGTTCAATCTGCAGATTAGTGAGGAGAAACAACAACCACTGAGCTTCACATGATGCAAGAGTCAATGCCCTGTATTCTGCTTCCTAAGAGGATCGACAAATGATGGATTGCTTCTTGCTCTTCCAAGAAACAAGGGATAAGCCTAGAAAGAAAAAGAAGCCACTGACAGATCGCCTAGTATCTAAGCATGATCCCTAATCGGAGTCAGTGTAGCCGCAGATTATGCAATCAGAAGTAGAAGGAAAGAATAATCCTACTGCCGGTGCCTTCTTAATGTAATGAAGAACCCTGTGAGCTGCTTGCATATGTAGATCAGTGGCACAATCAAGGAATTGGCTTAACTTGCCAACAAAAAAGGACAAATTCGGGTGTGTGTTGGTGAGATATAAAAGCTTGCCAACAAGCTTTCTGTATGAAGTGATGTCTTCCAAAGGCATACTCGATTGCTTACATAGCTGAAAATGGTAATCCATGGGTGTAGAAAATGGTTTGGCATTGAGCATGTCATAAGCCTCAAGGAGATCAAGAGCATACTTTTGTTGATACAAGTGGATTCCCTTTTTAGAACAAGCAACCTCCATTCCAAGAAAGAACTTCAGTTGTCCTAAGTCTTTAATTTTGAATTTCTCATCAAGGAGAGCCTTAACAACATGAATTTCATCAAGATCATCTCCTGGTAGGACTAAGTCATCCACATAAACAAGAATAACAGTGAAACCAGTGGACTTCTTCTTGTTGAATAAAGAATAATCAGCTTTGGACTACACATAACTAGTGGTGAGAAGTACAGCAGTGTTAGCATTCCATTTCTGATTGGCTTGCTTCAAACCATAGAGAGACTTTTGTAGTTTGCAAAGCAAAGAAGAATTGGTCACAGTAAGGCTTGGAGGGAGCTTCATGTAAACTTATTCACTAAGATCTCCATGAAGGAAGGTTGTGTTGACATCTAATTGATCTAAGTATCATCCTTTACCAGCTGTAATGGCCAATACTAGTCTAAGGGTTGTCATCTATATCACAGGGTTGAATTTCTCTTGATAATCAATGCCATGAGTTTGAGTGTAGCCCTTGACCACTAATCTTGCCTTATGTCTCAATTGTACCGTCCTGCTTAAACTTGGTTTAAACACCTTAAACACCCATTAACAGCCAATTGGCTTCTTCCCATGTGGCAATTTAGTGAGAATCCAAGTACCATGCACAATTAAAGCTTGTAGTTAAACATTAATTGCAGTCCTCCGACAATCATGAATTACAGCCCTTGGTATGTTTGAGGTTCACTAACTTAGCTAATTGCTAGGGAAAATTGTGTATGTGAGTAGAAAATGTGGAATATGACAGTGCATTAGAGATTGGATGCTTACCAAGGATTGTGATGCTAGAGTAAGAGTGCTAGAAGGAACTATATTGCAATGAAAGTCCTACAGATATGTAGGAGGCTTTGTATGTCTTTGGGATCTTTTGAGATTGGGATTGAAGGTTGGAATTATGGAAGGTTATTCTGGTTGTGGTGGTTCTATATTGCAGGGTTGATTTTGGTGATTGATGTGAGGTTGAGGAAATATCTAGGATGTTGGAAGTGGTAGGAGTAGGGTATAGATCATTATAAAAGGGATCCAAGAGGGTAGAAGAAGGCTGCTAAGAAGCTAATGATGTTGATGCAGCAATTTCATGAAAGGGAAAATGATATTCATCAAAAAAAACATTTCTTAAGAGAAAAGTTTCCTTAGTTTGTAAGTTAATAGAAAATCGTTGACCCCTGCCTTGAACCCAAGGTATACACATTTCCTAGCTCTTGGATCTAGTCTTTTGAGAACTTAAGGTAGAAGCAAAAGCTAGGCAGCCAAACAATTTAAGATTTGTGAGATCAGGTAATGTGTGAAAAAGACATTCAAATGGAGACTTTTGCTTCAAAAAAACACTAGGCAACCTATTTACTAGATGCACAAAATGTGCAATGGCTAAATGCCAATAAACTCTAGAATGTTAGATTGAAAAATAAGGGATCTTGTCATTCCTAGAAGGTGCTGATGTTTTATTTCCACAATGTCATTTTGTTGTAGTGTTTCAACATAGCTGGTTTGATGTATAATTCTTTGTGATGAATAAAAGTTTTTCAAATTGAATTCAACACCATTATCTATCCTAATGCATTTGATAGTAACTTTGTGTTGTGTTTTGATATATTGAACAAATTGTTGCACTAACAAACCAGTTTCAGACTTGGATTTCATAACGAAAATCCAAGTAAACCTAGTTTTGTCATTCATAACAGTTGGAAAATACTTATGTCCTCCTATTGAAGGAACATTGGTTGGTCCCCAAATATCCATGTGAATAATATCAAAAGCATTCAATGACATAGTGGTGCTAATAGGAAACATTAATTTCTTTTGTTTTGCCAAACGATAGTATCATAAGGTACATTTGCCTTATTACAAGTAATGTAACTAAAATTTTTCTGCATATGACCTGGCTTTACAATAAAGGGATGTCCTAATATACGGTGCCAAGCTTTCTTTGTTCATCAACCATGTCCATTTATCATGAACCACCCTTACTTCCTGTATTAATTATGATTTCAATTTTTCAAGACTTAGAATTATATCTCACTTAGGAGAAATTTAATTTAAAGACCTGGTATTCTTTCTAAGGTAGTGCAAATTTTTTTTTTTTAAATTTGTGTGTCTTTACTAAAAATGACAATTAAAACTAGATGAAAGGAGTATTATTTTATTTCATTTAATAAGTGACTACTTCAATTTTTGTACCGTTAAAGTTAGGTTGCTTTTATATATCGTTAAGTTGACCGTAGGGACAGCAACATGAACCTTACCCATGAGGCACCCGCCCTACCTAGCTCGCATGGGGCGGCTTTTGTCTGTGGGGCTGGCAGGGTAGGGTATAGGGTAAACCTGCCTTACTCGCTCCGCACCCTATATATTACATATTATAAATATATATAATAAAAAATTATATAAAACTTTAATAAAAAAGTAAAAAACTCAATAATTCACACACTCAATCTTGTGCTAGTGGCAGCACTCTTCAATTCAAACCTAACAACAAACCTAATTCTTCTCTCTCTCTAACATGCCACTTTGTTTTTCGTCTTTCTATCTTGAGACTTCATTCCGTCGTAAAATCCACCCCACCCCACCCATTGTCATCCCTAGTTGACAGGCTAATGTTAGACTCTCATCTCTCCCTCCTCGTGCCTTAGAAAAAAACATCTGCGTACGGCTAAAATTTTTGACAGTACTTATTTGATTATGTGATATTGTTCTTGAAATAAATATATGGTTAATTTCTTTTTTCTTTCTTTCTTATTTCTCATTCTTTGTCATGTTATGGAGCTGCTGCTAGTAACATGGGCAAACAACAACAACACAGAACAAGTCAATAAGGTCTAACTCTAACCCTTCTTTATATAAAAGACTACTATTTTACCCACATCAATACTGCTCATCTGGTCCCCGGGGCTCTATTAGATCTTGCTGGCCTCAATCAATCTACAATGATATATGCGCACGTGCGCCTATCATTCACAAAATTTTCGTTTTTGCTCCTGTTTCAGGTGCTCCATTTTGAGATCTAAGATTTTGTGTTCTCAGATTTTGTTCTTCACCAGTTTAGGAATTTGGCTTATTATTTATTTATTTATTTATTTTTGGATGAGGTATTATATAGGTTTTTGGATTTAACTCTATTCATTACGTTCCCTCTACTATATTCCTTTACCCCTTTCTCTCTCCTAATATACCTATAATTGACATTTCCTTTTGTGATACCAATACCTAAAAATTTAAAAAGATATATAAGCCGCAAGCATCAATGAAAATAAAATTTGATCCCTTGTGATTGATGCTCATATTTTATTTTGGGGGTAACCACCACCTAAGTGTGAAAACGACCACTAGCCAACCGTTTCTTATTACATTCTATATCATTAATTAATTTATATTATTATTATATTATAATAATAATAATAATTATGATCATTATTATTCATTTTGTGCTATCATGGCCCAACAACAATTTAATGTTTTTATATTTGTTATTATAGGGTGGACCCCGCCAGGCACTCCCAAACAAGACCACATTTCTGAATTTTAAGTTGGAACTCTGGACCCATATCCACTAAAACTCATGATTCATCAACTCAATGTACTGAAATTATATCTTTTTGGATTACTTCTTTTGTTCGTTTCTTCTTTTTTTTTTTTTCTTCTTGCATTGTAATTTTTTTTTCCTTCTCTAATTCTCTCCATGAAGGGATTTTTCACACTTTTGCATTTAAGAGGAACTTTCGCTTTCTGGCTTCTTTTCGTAGATCAGCCGCGTAATTTCTATAGGGCACTTTATTTTCTCACCTTTTGTTTTTTACTTTATTATATGCGGTGGCCACTTTAACCTTCGATTTCTAAAAAGTCAAAAAGAAAAAAAAAATTAATGACATATCGATCCCAGCTTTTATTTGAAAAAAATAAATAAATTGAAGAACCGTTTTCTTTTCCATTCTCTCTATCCTTATTCCCTCTTTTTGTTTCTTTGTCTCCATATATACGAGATGGAAAATGTTTAATGAGCTTCGATTCTCTAAAGTGAGAGATCTCATCATTAAATCATTAAAGTAAAAGTAAAACTCATTATCCATGTTTAATAAATAAGGTGAAAAAATTCACTTTAAAAAACCCTTATCCATGTTTAATATCTGGAGGACTTCTGAAACGACATACAAAAGGTATAATAGAGTAACTGAATTGTGTTTTGAGAGAAGACAATTTTTTCTCCCTCCTATCCTAAATTTTCAGAGCCACGGTGAATGGTTATTAGGCCATTCATTTGCATTTTCAAGCAAAACTCTTTGAGCCAAACAACATTGCTTATATGAGATAAGCGCTGCTATACGGCACAAACTGAATTTTTTTTTTAATCTCAACTGAACGGTTGATATTTGGGTCTTACTATCCAGAAACCCTTCTTATAGGAGTAGTAATTTCAGCAAGAGTTTTTTTTTTTTTTTAATTCCTAAAATTTAAATTTGAGACTATTGTTAAGGAATCAAGACTCACCACCGTCTTGACCAACTCCAAGTTAATAGTACAAATAAGATTTGCACAAATACAATAGGATCATAGGTGGTAAGAAGTTATTTGAAAGGAAATAAAAGAAAAAAAAATGTTTCTATTTATTTTATATGAAATATTGCACTGATCAATAAAATGATGCCATGTTAAAAATTAGGGTCGTGCTACATGTACATCTCAAGTACTGTCATCATACTGTAATTTAAGTGTCAACTAACAAAATGCACTGCGTTTCACATTCCATACTCTCCACTCATTTTATCTCTATGGACAAACATTTTTAATTGTTTAAAATATTTGTGCACGATAGTTAAAAAAGTTTGTCCACAATGATTTAAAATGTGTATACAAGATAATTAAAAATGTTTGTGCACTATAATAAAAATTGTGCGTGTTAGTTAAAAATGTATGTGTAATATGTTAAAAATAGTTGTGCACGTACATGTGAATGTTTGTGAACGATAATTAAAAATATTTGTGTACAATAGTTTAAAATGTTTGTGCACGATAATTAAAAATGTTTGTGCCCCCTAATAACAAGTTTGAGCATGTTAGTTAAAAATGTTTGTGTAATATGTTAATTAAAATGTTTATGCATATATAATGATTAAAAATGTGTGTGCACTATAATAAAAAGTTTGTGCATGTTAATTAAAAATGTTTGGGTAATATGTTAAAAATGTTTACTTGTAAATATTTGTACATGATAGTGAAAAATGTTTGTACACGATAATTAAAAACGTTCGTGCACAACAATTTAAAATCTTTTTGCATAATAATTAAAAAATTTTGTGCACCATAATAAAAAGTTTGTGCACATTAGTTAAAAATATTTGTCTAATATGTTAATTAAAATGTTTGTGCACAATAGTTAAAAATATTTGTGCACCATAATAAATAATTTGTGCATGTTAGTTAAAAATGTTTATGCACATACCTGTGAATGTTTGTGAATGATAGTTAAAAATGTTTGTGCATAACAATTTAAAATGTTTATGCACGATAATTAAAAATGTTTGTTTACCATAATAAAAAGTTTGATTATGGTGTACACTTAAATTTATAGAATTAAATAATTGATTGAATTAAATAATTATATTATTAAATATTTATTTAATAGATAATTAAAAATGTTTGTACACTTAAATTTATAGAATTAAATAATTTATTGAATTAAATAATTATATTTATAAATATTTATTTAATATATAATTTATTAAATTAAATAATAATTTAATAATTTTTAAAATTAATTATCTTTATTGTTAGACATTACCCACAATAATATACTGACAGTAATAGTTTCAAAATATTAATATAATATTAATAATTACTATTGTTTTTTTTACAGTAAACTGTACAAATTACTGTCGGCAACCCTCGACAATAAATTTAATAAAATATTAATATATTACGGTCAGCTATCACTGACGATAAATCGTCATAATTTTTGTATAAATAGAATTAAATTTTCGTTAGAATTAACTAACGGTAAATAAAATAAAATATTAATAGTACTACAGTCGATTATAGTCAACGGTAACCGGTCCAGTGCGAATCGTTCCTAGACCTCCATTTGCGTCGGCTAAAACTGACGGTAATTATTGTCGGCTTATTCATACATGCCACCGCCATTGAACTATCCGTCGCTGACCTCCCCGACGGACATCCCTCCTATATTCTTCTGCAAACTATTCCCCATAGACGGGAACCTCAGCTACACCGAGAATTTCTCACCAGTCGTGGCCGTCTAGGTCACTGATTTTTCCGACGGTGTCTTCATTGGCGCTGCCATCAGCAGGACTGTCACCGATGGAACCTCCTTCTGACACTTCTTCAACACCTTCGCTGAACTCTCCAGTGGAGCCACCATACCCTCGAGGCTCCCGGACTTCAGCCGCAAGTCCATCCTAATCTCTGACGTGTTCTCCGGCTGTCGTAAGGCGACGGCGATATCAAGGATGACTTCGGTGCCGACGAACCGTTGCACAAGAGGATATTTAGTTTTAACAGCGAAGCCATTTGTAGGCTGAAAGCAACAACGAACACCGAATTGATGAGGAACAAACCATAAGACAGCAAAAAAGTTGAGATCTCGTCGTTTCAGTCCCTAAGTGGAGAGAGGGTAGGTGGGTAGGGAAGAGAGGGAGTGCTTCGAGGAGAGAGAGAGGGTTGGGTGGGGAAGAGAAGATGGGTTGGGGGAAGACGGAGAGGGTGCGAGAGAGGGAGTCTTTGAGGTGAAGGATGAGAGTGTGGGAGGGGGAGAGAGGGCGATTTCAAGAGGCATCCTGTTTGGATGTAGTGGTCGAGAGAGGGCGGCTTCGGGATGTAGTGGCACGCCACGTGGCGAAATTAATGGTCACGTCAGCGCCATCCAACCTAAACTGACGGTAGGGACTAAAAATGAACAAAAAATTTTACAGAGACTTAATTCAAACGAAAAATTTTAGAGGGACCAAATACAAAAATTTTGATATTACAGAGATTAAAAACTTATTTAACCCTTGAAAATTTGGGTTATGTCACATGGTGAAGTTAATAGCCACGTCAACGATGTCCAACCCAAACTAACGGTAGGAACTAAAAACAAAATTTTTTTTGTTACAGGGAATAAAAATTTTACGGAGGGACCAAACACAAACGTTTTAATATTACAGGGACTAAAAACTTAATTAAACCAAGATGAGAATACAGAATGTTTTAAGGGGTATTTGTGAAAAAAAAAAATATTTTAAGTTTGTGTCCCGGAGACGTGTCTCCACCACCCCTCTAGTTTGAAGGAACAGAAATTGGCTTAAAAATTGTCCCGAGACGAAGACAATTTTAAAACTTTTTGTCTTAATCCCATTCTCCAACCATATTTTTTTTCTCTAACGTCTCTTTATTTTTCATCTCGAGACACTTACAAAAAACCACCTTAGTGATCCTTTATCTAAGCTTGTGGTTAGTTGGTTATCTTCTAAATGAGTTTCTTCTTTGTCCTTTACGAGAAATACTTGTATATAAACAACATTTAATGCATGTTCTATGAGTATTATAAACTATTAATTTCAAGTATTTAATATATTTTTTAGATACTTTAAATTAAAATTAGTAGTCGATAATACTTATAAAGCACACATTAAATGTATTCCATGAACACAAATATTTCTTATCCTTTAACGTGCATCATATAACCTCCTCCTCATCCTTCTTTCTCTTGTTTTCGTGTTAGAAATGATGGTGCAAACAAAGATGATTATGTGTCAGTAATAAATAAATGATAAAAACTTAGCCGGTTTTTTTTTTGGGTGACATCATAAAGCGCGTTATTTAATGTTGATTGCATCATGTTATTTAATAAATAATTGAGTTTATTATTAAAATATCATCTTTTATTAGTGAAGGGCATAATAGTAAAAATAAATTCTGTGATTTAACTGATGATGTGAAAATTAATAGAGCGACATAACACGTTAATTATCACGTCGTCCCGTCCATGTGGACGTCATTTGCATGTGTCTCACATTATTATTTCATACATAAATTATGTTACTAATTAATGACTCAAAAAATCAAACACACATTTGCATGTATTATTTATGCATTTTTTTTCCCTTAATAGTTTGATTTTTTTAATTAATCAATAACACAATTCAAATATTATATATATATATATAATTGTAGCAACAAAATAATATAACAATATTAGCAACTTAGTGGTAATAGTGTTTACTTGTATAGCTTAATGCATTAAGTTCATTAATAAACAATACAATTCAAATATAAAATAAATATAATAGTTATAATATTATACTTCAAACAATGTTATCAATGGCAAAGTTGCAACTTGTGCGTCTCCCAATGTGGTGCCCTAGGTTAGATTCTTGCTTGATAGTTGAATATGTAATTGAATTCAATTCTATTTATTTCAAAAATTCTATTTATTTTAAAGGTAAGAATTCATATCAATTCACAATTAAAATCAATTCTATTTCCCTAGATGATGGTGTTCTCCAATGCACAGCAAATGGCACCCACATTCTGCAAAACACTTATCACCTCCGTTGACCGTCATTATGAAAACAACTAGAAATGAAAATGACAAACAAACCATGTTTTCGAGAAGTGAGGATCTCAAGACGAAAACCATTTTTATGAAATGAAATAGGAAGCATTTTCCAGATACCAAAAACACACTTGAGTCTTCAAGTTGGGGGCAATGTAGGATATTTCCAATATCAACATCCTTAATAAGGTGGAGAAACCACACTGAAAAAGACAATACATGTATGGAGATATAACAAACAAATTTCTTTCAACCAGCTTCTATTCATTTATTTTATTCCTAATATAAGTAAATATATCTGGGGAGTATAGTCACATGACTCAGTAGAAAACTTCAGGTTCAAAAACAAGAAATCTATTCTTGTACAATTGACTGAAGAGGCAGAGAACTTTCAACTTCTTTAGAGTTCCTTTCTGCTACAACCTTGGACAAACCAAACATCTGAAATTGATTCAAAACCTTACTTCATCAGTAGATGGTAAATAAAGGCGGTGAGGCCAGTATTTTACTCTAGAAACCTTGGGTACAAACCTTCTGAACTGTTTTTTTAAAGCAAGTTTTGTGCTCATCCATTGAAGCATGAATAAACTCGTCAATGTGATCCTTCACATCCTCTAAGAAAGTGGCTTCTTCACTCTTCTTCTTTCGACATGAAGTAACAGATGGTGCAGTTGCAACTGATGGTGACTTCTTTTCAGATTGGCTTTTCTGAGCGTCCATGCTCTACGAGACTCCAATAGCTGCAATAAGTTACACCATTAACACAATTTCATTCACTATAATTATCACGCAGCACACTCTGCTATGAGAGGTTTACACACACACAGCATACTGTGTATAACCAAAATGTATTAACTCCGATGAAACAGACTTCTTCAAATTAGCTAATTTAATCCAAAATCTAATCAGC
Source organism: Nissolia schottii (assembly GCA_003254905.1). Classification (NCBI taxonomy): domain Eukaryota; kingdom Viridiplantae; phylum Streptophyta; class Magnoliopsida; order Fabales; family Fabaceae; genus Nissolia; species Nissolia schottii. The sequence continues at coordinate 8,063 of QANU01061710.1, read as the reverse complement.
TCAAAACCATGCAACAAAGGAGGCCAAGGCCGCATCAAACTCAAGACTAAGCCACCTAGGAAAAACAAATGAAACCTGTTAGAATAATCCCAACTCAGCCCAATGTATCGACAGCTTAGGAACTCAAATAAAGTTCGTCAAACTGGTATCTTGTACTATCAACCCTTAAGGATGCAAATCAAGAGGATCATGGGGATGTCACAGCATCCAAGTCTAATATATACTTCCATAAACTGCAGTAACAATTACTTTCAAAGTTGTTCAAGAATATCAAATAAATAACAACAATTAACCAATCAGCAGTAATGATCCTTCAGGGGAAAACAGTAAGGGAAAACTGCACGTCATAACAATTATTCAAAAGCATCCACGTTCAGGCCTAGCCTTTAAAAATCAGTACAAAAATATCAACCTAAATTTACTCAGCAACATGAACCAATATCATTCTCCCCAAGTATTAACTTTCACGCCTTGTCATTGTTAGGGTTAAAAAAGATAGATAAAAGATAGATAAAACAGAGAAATCCCAACAGCAGCAGAAGCCCTGAGGCATCAAATTGAAGTCCCAATCACCAACAATACTATTTTTCTTGCAAAGTCCCTTAACACAAACACATTTTTGCTGCTATAACAAAGAGTGATGCAGGGTTAGCAGCAGAACAAAGAGACAGAAGAAAAATACGAGAGAGAAAAGAAGAGATAAGAGTGAAATCAGAAAAGGCAAAAGATGAAATGAAGCCCAAATCAGAGAAACAGAATAATCATAGAAACACAGGGGTGCAGTATACAAAACATGCAACAAGAAAACTCAACAAAAAATCACGAGAAACTAAAAGGGGGGAAAAGATAATCACAGAACGGAAATCAAAACGCAACTGATTGGATCGAAACGCGAGCTCGCCGACACGGAGGGATGGCAGCGTGAAGCAACGGCGTGAAGCGACGGCGATGGTCGAGATGCGTTCAGGGATGGTGGCACACGCTTGTGAGTTGAGAGCAATAGAGATGAGAGGGTTTTAGGTTTTGTTGATTGAGAATTGTGAGTGAGAGATGAGAGATGCAGAGTGAGAGAAAGTTGTGCATTTGGGCTAACCCGAGGGTAACCGACCCAAGCCCAACGTGAATAGGGTTTTTAGAAGGCTGGGGCTTTTTCTTACAAGAAATCCTTTCTGTTTTTGACCGAGTCAAAGTCTTTCCCAAGAGACCATAGTTGGCAACTAGGTTAAGCAGCAGTCCCCTTGATGGTGCGCGTTGAGCTCAGGCAGCGTGACGGTGGGGCGATGGGGTGAATGGAGGCCACAGACCTGCAGTCACTCCACTCTTCTTCCTCACGGGTGTAGTGGCTACCAGAGTCGCAACAATGGTGGCTCTTTGGCGTTGCTCCGGGAGCTCAACTTGTGTTAGATCTGTGTGCTTATGCGTGTGGCTTGGGACCTCAATCTCGCGTTTTTTTCCTTCTTGATTCTCTTATATCCCTTTCTTGTTTTGGCTGATGACTTGTTATTGGATTTTGCTTCTGCGGGAACCATTCAGGTGGTGTTAGGAGGAGTTGTCACGGTTACCGTCTATGTAGACGGTGGTAATGTTACTTAGTAACATGATTGATGGCTATGGGGTAGCGGAGTAGATATTGGAAGCGTTATGGCGGCTAAGCAACCTCTTTCCTCGGTGAGGAGTGTACCTACACACACTTTGAAGCTCCCGTCAATAAGTGTATACCTCAAGGTTTTTTTGATTATTCATAGTCACGGTCCAAGTAACCCAACATTTATTCCATAATAACAATGAACTCATGATTTTGAGCAAATTTAGCCGAGTTCAACTTAGCTTATCCATAAACTAGTTTATGACTAATTCAACTCGATTTTAATACTCGAAATAGTAAATTCTAACGAGTTGACTTGCAATTTTAACACAAATGCACAAAAACACTCATTTGAGATGTGTGTATTTAAAAGTGTCCAGTAAAAAAAAAGATAGTTTATTTGTTTAAACAAGGCCGGACTTGACTAGGCATGAGTTTTTTTTTAAAAAAAAAGTAATAAAAAAAAAAAAGAAGTTGCTTAGAAAAGTACTAATTCTTAGAAAATTAGTAACTATTAACACCAAAATATATCTAGAATGTGTGTTGTATCATGTCATGTATGTGCTTTATATCATTTAACTAATTCATTCCCCTTTCTACACTAATAAAGGGGTGTTCATGGGCCGGGCCGGGCCGGGTTGGCATAGACCCGAACCCGGCCCTATATTTCGACCGGGTCAATTTTTAGGACCCGGACCCGACCCTAGACCCGATAGGCCCGATCATATCCGGGCCGAGTAAAAAACCCGGGCCAAACAGGGCCAAACTAGGCCAAAATAAATTTTAAAAAAAATCAGAAACAGCAGAAACAAAAACATCAAAAACAGCAAAAACAAAAACAGAAACAGCAAAAACAGAAGGAATTGAAACAGAAGCAGAAACAGCAGACGCAGTAACAGCTGAAGCAGAATCAGAAACAGCATAACAGATGGAATTGAAACAGAAGCAGAAACAGCAAAAGTAGCAGAAGCAGAAACAGCAGAAGCAGAAATAGGAAAATTGCATAACAGAAATTCAGAATTGATATATTGCATAATTGCACGAATTACAGCAGAATTGTTTAGATATTGCAGCAGAAATTACAAAATAGAAAGCATGTAAAAGAACAAAAATTAACTCCAAACTGCAATAGATTTGCAATAGTAGAACAAAAATCAATCTATGTGCATGACATTTTGTTGTGAAGTCGCCCCTTATGATAGAAATGCATTAGAAACATCTGCAAAATATACCCTCATCACTCATCAGAATGTTCATCACTCATCAGAATGTTCAGAATGTTCATATCCAAGCAATCATTGATCATCACTCATCAGAATGTTCATCCAAAAATTACGAAGAAAAAAGGGAAACAAAAAAAAAAAGCAATCAAATTACACTGAAACAGTGGCTTACCAAGGGACGACGAGTGCGAGGCGAGGCGAGGCGAGGCGAGGCGAGGCGAAACGCGGGAGGCGAGGCGAGGCGAGGCGAGGCGCGGGAGGCGAGGCGAGGGAGGCGAGGCGCGGGAGGCGAGGCGAGGGAGGCGAGGCGCGGGGAGGGAGGCGCGGCGCGGCGAGGCGAGGGTTTAGGGTCTGAACTCTGAAGTGAACTATTGAGTCTCTGAAGTTTCAGAAATGAAAATTGAGGAAGGTGAGATGAGGGGCGAGGGCTACTGGGCGAGAGGCGAGTGGCCAGTGAGATGAGGGCAAGCCCAAGCCACTGAAGAAAGACATTTGGGCTGCTTAATAAAATGGGCTGAGAAAAATGAAATTGGGCTGATAGATATGGAAAAAAAAAATTGGAAATTAGTAGACTAAAAGTGCAGAACCTATGAAATAAATTGTAATTATGAAGGTAAAAAAAATAAAAAATATATAATAATATAGTATCTGGCCTGCCGGGCCGGGCCGGGTGGACCGAGGCAAGGCCCGAACCCGATATGTATTAGGACCGGGTCTTTTTTTCTAATTTTTTTAAAAATCGGGTCTGATTCGGCCCAAACCCTTCGGGCCGGTCCGGGTTTTGAACACCCACCCTTAATTTTTACACTAATGACCTATGTTGCACTGGCACAAACACGAGACACGGACATGACACGATAAGGGACATGGCAACGCACCAATTTCAAAAATTTATAAGATATGAACACAACATATATATATATATATATATATATATATATATATATGTAAATGTAAAAAAAAAATCAAAATAAAAAACTAAAACGATCTACAATTCCTAATCACAATCATTGATCTCAAACTATCAATTGTAATGTCATTTGTTTTCTAAGCCCCGTTCAAAATATATGATTTTATGAATCATTATATATAACATTCTTCAAAAATCATGGGGCATGAGTGTGAGACGAGTGTTCTTGAGTGTCAGTGTTCGTGACGTTTCCAACATGCCGACATGACAATCCAACCGAGTATCCATGCAACTTGGCTTATGACACTATTGTGTTGAATGCCCGTAACTAGTTTTTATCACTAATGTAGGTTGAAACTAACAACAATGATGTGCATTTTGTTGACTTTAATGGAAGTGAGTTTTGGTGGTAAGGTATAAAGCTACTTCTAGTGTGATTCTCCATTGTTGTCAGGATAGTAACAAAAAATAAAATATCTGACTATAATTTTTGAAAAATTATATTGAAATAAAATAAAGAATATACCCCATTCCTATAATGACCCAATTATAAAGTAGTTCCCAAAATAAACCAATTTCTTTATAAAGTGAGTCGATTTAAATCCACTCTCGTGTAAGTAATAATTATTATTTTTTAAATCGGAGTTGATTTAAATTGACTACTATGTATTATGTCCAAAATCAGACCTATAAATAGAGGTGCATGTTCCTTTGTAGTGTGTACCAAGATTTAGGTTTTTTGTGTGAGTTATAAAAAAAAATGAGTGAGGACTTAGTAGAGATTTTAGTGTATTATAATGGTGGAAAAAAAAGGAACGAAATGAAATTACTTTTTATTTCTCGAATCAATCTTAGTTGTTTGTATACCCAATTATTACTTCACAACTCCAATCAATTATAGTGGAGGAGTTAATTAACCATGAATCTAGCAAATGAGACCTGCGCCTGTGCATGGTTTTTTTTTTTTTGTTTATTAATCATTTTAACAAAGTTAGTGGTGAAAATATGGTATATATTATTCCACGGTATTATATGATTACCAATGCCAAATACAATCTACTCCTGAGCTTGAACACACAATCTTATTATTACTAGTATTTTTTACATATCCATTCAAAGATTCGACACATGTATATTTCAATTTAAATAAGTGTAAATTTTAATTACACAAACATTAAATTTATATGCAATTCACAAATATCTATTAGTATGTCTAGTTATTTTATCATACAAAAATGATTGGTGTACAACTATTTATATGTCACTATGTTGTCAACTTCACTAGATTTTATACCCGCGCGATGCGCGGCGGGTATACAAAACATGTTAATAATTGAAGATGTAGTGTATTGTACTACTTGGTAATAATCATAATAATAGTAGAATAAAATATTTGTTGTTAGCAATAAATAGACCACAACATGTTTAAAATGAAAATTATATTGTCTAATGAAGCTTATATATTGAAGTATTAACTTACTATTACAATACCAGATGGATAAACATAAGTTATATATACAAAAGTTATAGCTAACCACAATTCATGCATTTTCTAATATTCTACCAAAATGACTTGCCATCTTCATTGTAGCAACACATCGTTAACCATCATTAACGTTATATTAGTAGTTATACTTTCATGGGTGTAGTTGATTAAAGCCACACATAAATTACATCTGTAACAACAATTAATAAAGCAAGTTATTGTTCTAGCTACTTTCTTCTGCAATATTAATATCACCACGGTATGAATTTATTGTGTAATGTTTTATGTAGATAATTTTGGTTAACTGTTAATAGTATAAATATTCAGGGTTGGTAATTTTTTTATAAAAAAAAAAGTGAAAAGAAGTAGTAAACGTGAAAAGAAGTATCCAATATTACAAATGTGAATAGTAAATACCTACAATAATTATATTTTGTGTATCTAATGTGTACTGGGAGTTGGTATTAATACATATACTTTCACTTCAGTATAGAATACGTGGAATGCTTAACAATATATCCTGAAACACATCGAAAACATGCAATTAATTTTGGTGAAAGAATTCATTGTATCATTTAACTACTATCACAGTGGAAAGACTATTACCCACCACGCTTTATCCAGTTAGCACATCTAATATATTTTCCATAATTCATGAAACTCAATTACCTGCAACTTTACCAACTATCACAACGTGTTGGGAGGAGCACAAAGCTGAAACAACATGATACTCTTTGCTGACAAAATCTTTGAAGCAGAACAAACTGATATGGTTCTAGAACCCTATAGTAGCATCGGTGTACTTATCATCAGACAATCAACATCAATTTAAAATGCAATTGGTCTATACTTTGTAGTGGAACAGCAAATAGTCTTTAGATAAGAACAATTTCAATAGAAAAGTACAGGTTATATAACCTACTACTTTTTGTATAGACTTTTTTGTTTTTCCAGTCCTCTTTAACCAATTTGGATCCAAGTGAAAAGGAGATGTCAAAATTAATTACTTGTACCAATAGATATGTCTTAATACTGCAACCTTCCCCCATAACACCTAGATACTATCTTATATCTATTGGATAATACGTGCATTTTATGATTTGAACTGAGTAAAGTTGTCTTATTAGCTTGTTGCATTAGCTTATTGTACTTTTCCTTTTGCAACATGATAACCATAGCCTTTTAAACACAACATCTTTCATTGCTAGCTTTCGTATTTGCAGAAGGAGTCATAAAAAATATTAAAAAAAAATGTTAGTAGAATGAGGTATTCAATGCTTGAGAATATTAATTAATTTATGGATAGTCTTCTGATATGAAAGATGTCATATGTTTGCAAAATAGCTAGCAAAATAAAAGTCTTTAGACACGTCACCATGGGACTTGTAGTTCTCAATAGACTTGGTAACAGTAATGTTTTTTAGTGTAGTCGTAGAATTTATACTGCCTAGCAGTGTTAATAGTATGTGCAACTTCATTTTTTTTATATTATATATACAAAAAGAAGTAGTAAAACCAAACACTACCTACACTCATAGAATTGTGTACTACCAAAGTACAGTGTAAATGACAGATTGAGTTTTTTAATGTTGTTGCATCATCTCAAAACTTTAGCAAGACAACTTTGTTGAATTATGTTAGCTTTAGACTTGCATCAATACAGGAAAGAGAGCTTTAGACAACTCCACAACAGATACATCGGGTGAAGAGTAAGCCACCGTTGAAAGACACTTGCATCTGATACAAATATTTTTTTAGGATCTGTATCTGTATTTGAATTATAATTTGTAGCTCAAACACGCCCTATTTTTTAGTGTTATACATGCTGAATTGTATCTACTATGTACCACCAAATGATTTTGTATATCTTTGCTGAGTTGCTAATACAGTGTCATCATATCAAAACTTTTCCAAGACAACTTTGTTGCATCACGTGAGCTTTAAAATCATATGTACAATTAGTTTCTTAAAAGTTCTATCAAATAACAATCATGTACAGTAGTCCTTACATATACCCTGTATCCATTTGGTTTCTTAAAATAATGATGCTGTTAACATAACATTATTGAAGTACTAAATAACTTAATTATCTTCGGCAAGAGACTCGCAAGATCATTGATTATATCGAAAATGCAGATTTGTAGTACTCATTAGACTAATTAACTCTTTGGTTTGATATAAAATTTAATATTAGTTTCTAAAGTATGTAAATTAAAATTAATCATATCAGTGTAGATGAAAGGTAATGTCATCAACGTAATTAGAAGCTTAAAGTACATATTTTATTACAAAGCCCCATCAATAGGATTGAAAGAGCGTTAAAGGATTACTACATCAAACATACAAACATTAGGCAGGTAGAATACCAAAATAAAGCTGCTAAAATGCTGAAGTATTTGAGGTAGTTCAATTTGATATTAAAGCATTGCAGGCCTTCTATTTGGCCTTCTTCTTCGTATGGCCCCTAACAAACTTTGTACTTGAAAATTGCATTTTCTAATCTTCCAACTTATCTCCTGATTCTTCAACATTTGAGCCGATGACATTCCGATTAGCAGGAGTAATGAATGAAGACACTGTTTCCAATTGACCTATAGAATCCTGCATATAATACTGGAAAAGAATGAGATTACCTTGAAGACCTTCTTAAGAATTCAAGAAAGCATCAAGTATGGATAAGAGTGTTTTCATCATGGATGAAGATATTGTTGGACTCAACTAATTTTAACTTGAATTATAAAATATCCTAAAATTACCATTTGTCTTGCAAGGCCAAAAGGTTAGTAAAATTACCATGTGCTGAGATGCTTCAAGCTCGTCATTACCAAGATGAACACCCAATCACTTGTAAGAACCAAT
>QANU01061708.1:111231-159588 GCA_003254905.1 Nissolia schottii | reverse complement strand
CTTGTCTTTGGGGTCTTGGCGTTCTGGTCTTCAGCCTCCGGCAACCCCTACTCTGTCCTTTACTGCTCCTCGTGCGGCTCCTCGTCGCCTTCATCTGCTCCTGGAAGCATAAGTGAGTGGGGGTGAGAACGTTTGTCCTCAGCAGGATACCTTAGCGTGGGTTTACTTCTTTAACTCACTTACGAACCAGGCCGCTCAGGAGATCTTTACATGTGCATGTATACTAACTTCCTACTTATTATTATCTGTTTCCTAGATCCTGAACAGCTTTATCTACTTTAGTAGGTGACGGGGGATCTAGTCTTTCTTATCTAGGTTCTCATTCTTATTAACTTCCTTCGCGTATATACATAGGCCATCTCTAGCGTTCTCTCGACGACTACATAAACTTACATTCATTATCATACACTTATATATCACGTATTCATGCATCACATACTCATTCATTATATGTCTTATGCATGGGGGAAACTGGGGTTCTCTTACGCTTCCGGCTAACTAATGGACCGAGGTCGCGCCCTTCTTGTTATCTTTGGTTCTTCCTTTTATCTTGAGTCGTTCCACCCTTGTAATCGTGGCCTTCCGGTCACAACCTGCTTTTGTTCCCATATTGATGATGACCAGGCAGTGCTTTAACCTGAGTGGTTTCGAACCACTGTGGATAACTAATGTTTCGTCCACTGACCATCAATAAAGATAACCATCCAACTGGTGGGATGGCGAGAGGTCGTCCTTCCGACACAATCCGAGCGTGGACTCATACATCATCATCATTATCATCATCAGTTCTTAGGTGTGACGTCACCCTTATCATTTATCATTTCTTTCTTTCTTTCTTTCTTTCTTTCTTTCTTTTTATTCCTTAACATTGACCAATCCGTCTTGCTGGACTGGTGAGGAGTTTGTCCGTAGACATGCCAAGAGAGGGAGTTCTTATCATATAACTACTTGCTAACTGCTAAGGCATATCAGGTCCTTGTGGCCAGAATCCTTCTTTCGATATCATGGTTCCATAAGGTCCAATTATGCTCTTTTTATACATTAGGCGATGACCTCTAGTTGTCTACGGTCATCCTAAGTCGTAATGACGGTCGGGTCCTCATGATGTATATGTATACCAAATCTACAATCACTTTCATATACTTTCGCAAGTCTCTGTGTTAGTTGGAACAGGTAGGAAAGGGCTTGGGGTCGTTCAAAATAAACATTCTTAGGTCAGGCCGCTCAGCGAACCGCTGGGTGAATTGGGACTAAATGCGTCCTAGCGTCTCGTAACTTTGAAACCTTTTCTTACTGGTACCAATTAGCACAGTTATGTTTGTCTAATATTAAAATTTCTCAAAACTATTTTCATGCTTCAATCCTTGTAATTTTCACATAAAAAATACTAAATCAGTTTGTCAAATATTAGCACATAAAATAACATAAATATCCACATAGACAGTGGGCATAGGGTTACCCACTTCCTACGTGCTTTCTGATCGGTTGGAAGTGATGCGGGAAATATCATTTTCACGATGGTGTGCTCCTCCTATTTTTCCTAGGTCCGACAGCGTAACCGTGATGTGCTCGAACGGAACCAGCAGAGTAACTTTTCTAATTTTGTTTTTTGACATTCTGAAGCATTTGGGGCCTATTTATAGGCAGGGACTTCGGCCCCCTGCTTCCTTTTTCATTTTATTTTTCTTTTATTTTTTTAAATATAATATTATACTATTATTTTATGAAAATATATAACTTCTAGATAAGCTTCAGGGTTCTCGGGTCAGTTTTGATCATGTTTGATCGCGTTTGGTCGTTTTTCGCTCGTGTACGGATATCCTAAAAATATTTTGAACACATATCCGCGATCCACTAATTTTCTTGGTCATAGTGGTATGTCAGGTTAAGATATTCATGAATTTATTGCCCGGAGGGTAATTTTCACAAATACCGTAGGTGTCCATCGAAATTTCGGTTTTCGGCGAAATTTAGTACGGACCTTGCGGCACTTCGCGAGATCGAGAAACAATTATTGGACTGGCGTTTGCAAGCAATTACTGTTCTAAATAATTTTTCCAGTCTAAATAGTAGTCTCTAATGTACTTTTAATTAAGCAAAATTAGGGTTAAAGCGAAATCTTCGTAAGGGAAAGTTCGGGATGTTACACGTACCCTCCGCCATCGAAGAAGTTCGTTCTGAAGCCATCGCCAACCACCTGGTCCCCTGCCACTTGCACTGCAAGATCAAAACCTCCACAGGAACCTAGGCAGTGTGTTCCTTATCTTCTCTATTAGTTCTATTTTTTTCTTCTCTTTCTTGCAATCTTGATAAAGTGTAGATTTTGGTAATCGAAGACTAGATCTAGGACACAAAAAATCAAATAAAGAGTAAACGCCATAGATATGGGTTATCTTTGCAAGATCCATCTACACCAAAAAAATTTACCTTCTTTTTTTTTTTATATGAACGAATTTTTTTTAGGTTTGTTTGTTCGATCTTCTCTTATGATGATTTGGGTCTTTTAGGTTTTGTGTGCAGGGGATGGCAAATTTCTCATATTTGGTTGTGGGTGTTCTGGGCTTTGCTCCTATGTGGAAGGAGAAGGTGTCTTCAACAATATAAAACTTTTGTTTGTTTTAAAGATAGAGATACTCTTGGTTTGCCATTGTGTGGGCATCCTAGAAATTTGAAACACTGTACAAATTAAATCACAAATTTGGAGAGAGGGCAGTGGTACGGCGGACCCGCCGTGGGTGGAGATTGGCACCGTCGGCGTCGGTGGGTGCCAGGAGGAGTGTAGAGAAGGGGTGGTGGGAGATGTAATAGAGCAATGGTAACATAAGAAAAACAATGAAGAAGGGTACACTAGTACATAAAATACAAATATTACTAAAATCTAAATATAATTATTATATAAGTAAGTATTTAAAAATAATCTCAATCTTTTCATAATTTTTTAAATGATTGAAATTCAAGGACCAATTTAGTCTCTAAAATAGCTAGGACCAAATTAGTTGGAACCAAGTTTTGTTTAGTAAGCCTATGTTTTATGTTTGTGACACAGGGTCTTCCTTTTGTTCATGTCTTTGGCTTTCTCCAAATGATCAAAGGAAACGACACTTGCATGTGCATGTCATTAGGCATTAGCACCGATGATTAGTGCCTAAAGCGTCCATTTTTAGCGTAATTAAAACTTCGACAAAGCATAATGGTCATGTTCTACAACAAAGCTAACGTTACGAATCTCCATTAGTTAATTGGTTTGAGGCCTTGCAGATATAAAACCCCCCCTCCATTTTTATTGTCTGAAATCAAATATTACATATACAAAGATAAAAAAAAAATTGATAAATATATAAAATATTATACATTACCAAAATTATCCCGGTATAAAAAAAACAAATTTCTTTTAATACATTTACTATTTTTTTATATCCATTATACTAATAAATGATCTATTATACTTAAGGGTATAAATAAAAAAAATAATTGCATCTAAATATTATAAATGAATAGATATTTCAAAATTAAAAAAAGAAAAAATAGACAATTAAAACAAAATGGAAGGAGTATAAAATAAAAAAATTAATCTCAATTAATTAAGTTGCCGAAGTTCCTAACACTTCTTGAGTTCAATTTATCTTCCTTGATAAGGAAAACAACCCACATGGGGGCAATTTTTTATTTTTCCTTTTTCCAATTCCCATTGAAGAAAAAAGAAATACAATGCATCCACTTTTTGATTTAACTGCAGAGCTGCTGACACTACTTTGTACTCATCCCACGTCACCTCCCACACCCCTATTCAAAGCCTTAATCAAAGGCAACATCTTTCAAAGTCTAATTAATTAATATTTTCAGACTAACTAAACAANCCATTTTTCGCGTAATTAAAACTTCGGCAAAGCATAATGGTCATGTTCTACAGCAAAGCTAACGTCACGAATCTCCATTAGTTAATTGGTTTGAGGCCTTGTACATATTAACCCCCCCACCTCCATTTTTATTGTCGGAAATCAAATATTACACATGCAAAGGTAAAAAAAAAAAAAAATATTGATAAATGTATAAAATATTATACATTATCAAAATTATCCTGGTATAAAAAAAAACAAATTTCTTTTAATACATTTATTTTTTTTTTTTACATTCACTATACTAATAAATGATCTATTATACTTAAGGGTATAAATAAAAAAAAATAATTACATCTAAATATTATAAATGAATAGATATTTTAAAATTAAAAAAAGAAAAAATAGACAATTAAAACAAAATGCAAGGAGTATAAAATAAAAAAAGTTAATCTCAATTAAGTTGCCCAAGTTCCTAACACTTCTTGAGTTCAATTTATCTTCCTTGATAAGGAAAACAACCCACATGGGGGCAATTTTTTATTTTTCCTTTTTCCAATTCCCATTGAAGAAAAAAGAAATACAATGCATCCACTTTTTGATTTAACAAATGCAGAGCTGCTGACACTACTTTGTACTCATCCCACGTCACCTCCCACACCCCATTCAAAGCCTTAATCAAAGGCAACATCTTTCAAAGTCTAATTAATTAATTAATCTTTTCAGACTAACTAAACAATTTTCCTTTTAAAAAATGGTTTTAATTGAATTTAGCATCAGATATGATTTTATGAGGGTTAGGATATGTTCCTAAGTCCTTTGAAAGTTTATAAAAATATTTAAAAATTAACTATCAAAAAATTTGTTATATTGATAACAAAAATCAAATTTACATTCTTACCAAATACAAATTTATTCTTTACCAATTGAATCAATTATGTTTCACGGTATAAGGATAAACATAACAAGGGGAAGAAGGCATTTAAAAAAAAAGAAGAAAAAAAAAGTGGAAGGAAAAAAGTGTTCTTAGTAAAAGCTGCTTTTTGAGAGAATCTCATCTCATGGATCATGATCCTAACCATGAATCATGTACTGAACAAAGACTTTATATAAGGCTTGGAGACACATCCATTAAGAGCCAAGCTGAAAACATTGATTAACTGGCAAAACTGGATTATTATTGCGTGAATTGAGGCAATTAAGTTAGAATGGCCAACATGCAAATTGTCCCAGCTTGCAAGAATATTGTGGAGGCACAGTACGTTGAGATGATGGTTCCTTTGTATTCTTATGGATGCGAGAAGAAAATTAAGAAGGCCTTATCTAGTCTTAAAGGTAATAAAACCGGTTTGGTGATGGAAACTGTTTGATTTCAACCTTGATTTATATATATGTTTTTAAACTTGTTAATACTGTACACATTTTCTACATTGGCACTGTATATTTTCTAGTTAACGAGAGTGTTATCAATTTTCATGACTAAACTTCAAAACTCTTAACTAATTGAAAATTTGTACATCATTAACATGTAAAATTTAGTTATTCATGACGTGAAAGGTTTTTTTTTTGTCCCCATCTATATTCTTTTGTTAAAAAATTGTTGGTTGTTTTGTGGGTCATGTACACATTGCCGAATTGTGAAACATATGTCCAAGCTGTGAATGGGCTTTCCAAGTTCTGAAGGTCACAGCTTTCTTTTTAGGTCCATGGTAAAATGATTTCTTCAAGTGGACTGGGGATCTATGACCACATTTAATTAATTTTCTAATGAAAATTGCAAAATTGGCCTGAGAAATTGAAAATTTCAAGAATATCAGTTTGACTTGGGATAGCTAGTTGTATATTTAAGCTAGTAGTAATAATCATGAAGGTCCATTTTTTTTTATTGTCTAGATTATCTGCAATTTTATGAACTATGTCTTGAAAAGTAAAAAATCACTTATAATATGGGCAGTAATATATATTAGGCACTGTAAACTTTACTTCAGATGTAGGGAATTTTTTAAATTATTTTTTGAAATAGATTCGTACCTTCCTTTTATTTGTTCTATAACCGGACAATTTTAAGAGTTAAAAAAAGAAAAGGAGCATGTCATCAAATCCCCTTTATAGGGCAGGACATAGAATTTAAACCTTTAATATTTTGGGTCCATATTCACTTTCGGTGACACCATTACTGTACATAAGTAGTGAATTTCTCTCTCTTCAGAAAATTGTTGACACATGCTACTAAAACAACCAGAATCATCTAATCTCATAGCTACTTAATTTTTCTTCTGGTGAATTTTAAGCCAAACATATTGGTAAGTGGTAACAGGGTGATTATTGATTTACAGGCATATACTCAGTAAACGTGGATTATTGCCGACAAAAGGTTACGGTATGGGGAATTTGCAACAAGTATGACGTGCTAGAAACAGTAAGGAGCAAGAGAAAAGAGGCTCGTTTTTGGAACCCTGAGGACAATGTTGGATTATTAGAGGATTCAAAATCATCATCATCTTCACCATATCCACCACCACTCGTTCATAACAAGGATTTTAAGCCCTCTTTAGCTTTGACCAAGGTTCGGTCTCTAAGTTTGAAAGCGTGGAAGAAAGTCTTCACTAGATCATATTCTTTCTAAATATATATATATATATATATATATATATATATCGTTTGGTTTCTATCCTTAGACAGTAAGAATAGAGACATATCTTTTATGTTTCTCATTTTCAAAATACTATCCATGTGCTCCACGTGTCCAAGCTGTGTAACCACTTTCTCTTTTTGTTTGTTATTCTGTTGGTGTTTGGTGGCTTCATTCTCTTCTATTCCCACTATGCCTTCCCTTGTTGTTACACATTAGCATAAAAGGTATCTTAAGATAAAGACAACTTTAAATTTTGTCTCTATCTCTTCTTCTAAATATGTTTACGTTATTATGTATTTGTCTCTTGTGTCGAACCGAACGCTACTAAATTGATGAGTGAAAGATGAGGAATAATTGAGTGGCTTGTAAAAAAAAAGTGAGTGTATAATTGAGTGGCTTGTAAAAAAAAGTGAGTGTAGATTTTGGAACGGATGTGTTCCATATTTCAGTTGTACATATTTGCTTTTATTTAAGCATTTGGCCCCTGTTGTTACATTGTTCCCTTTCATCACATGTACTGTAATTAATTTTGGTTTCATCATTAGATCTGATCTCAAACCATCATATAGACCATCTGCACATTGCATTTGTATGTTTTCTGTTTAAGGCAAGTTGTGTTATGTTGAAGCTACATTTTGTTCCACCGCTTTACCAAATACCATCGTGCTATGTTGTAGTAGGCCTGTCTAGATCTATACTCTAGGAAAAAAAACTTGTATATTCTTCGGAGGAAATTTCTTTCTTTTTCACGATGAGATATCCTTAAAGATTAACCATACATGAGACTAATCTTTGTTTGACGGCAAGAGTACAAGTTGTTGATTCAATTTGCAATGTTAAATATATATGATGACAAGCATTATGTGAACTCTTTAATGTGTGTATCAAGTGTTTCAGTAATAAGGAAGAACTGAGGCCCAAAAAGGTATATACAGCAAAAAGGCCTAAATACACACAAGAAAGCAAAATGATTTTTTTTTTGGCCCAAGAGTTGTGGCCCAAGCATCTCTTAAAGCACAAAAAGGAAAAGGATGCACCAAAATAAATAGAGCCCAAGTACATATGGCTCAAAGTTTTAAAAATAAAGAAAAGAAAAGAAAGCAAAGGAAAAGACAAGAGCAAGGGTAATGTGTGCACTTTTCAGAAGGAAGGAAGAAAAGAAAGAGAAAGAAAGCATGGGGAAGCAACAAAATTGCTATTGCTACAGAAGAAAGATAAGGAAAGACATAAAGGTGTCAGGGATTAAATTCTCGAAGAAAGAAAAAGAAGAAACAGACTAAGTCCAAAAGTTGTGGACCGAAAATTAATTTTAAATACAAAGAAGGAAAGTACAGTTATGCAGAAAAATAAGAAAAGGAAGAAAGATGGAAAACGTGGGCAAATCATGAGAAAGGAAAGAAATAAAAGAAAGACAGGAAAGCTGTAGTCACGATGCAAATGAAGAAAGAAATTGCATCTAGTGTCAATTAAAATTAAGAGAATGAGGAAAAGAAAGAAAAGATGGAAAACATGAGATAAAACCTCGATTAAAGCAATCAAGGAGAAAATTTGGGTAAATCCTTGAAGAAAGGAAAGGAAGAAAAGAAAGAAAAGAATGAGCTAAATTCACGGTGAAACAAAAAGAGAAAGTACAGGCCGTATCAGCAAGAATCATGGAGGAAAAGGAAGAATGGTATTGATGAAGGACATGGGATTAAGCAACGTGCAAGAAATTAAAAACTCTGCAACAGTCAGCTTGAAATCAAGTATAAAAAAGAGATGATTTGATCATTCAAGAGCAGAAAAAAGAGAGAACCAAAAAGTCTATCATAAAGCCTACCATTGAAACATTCTTTCATCTTTTTCTCCTCTCAAAATCTCATATTCTAAATCTGTTTTTCCTGCACTTGTTTCGTGATTCCTTTGTTCCATTTTTTGTGAGAAAAACTTGTTTTTATTTGAGAGTTATTGAGAGCACAAAGGTTGAGAGTCAAGAGAGAGTTTTTGAGAGAAAAGTCATATTTATGGTTTTTTGTCTTTAAAAGTTTTTGTTTTTGAAATTTTGTGAGGATTATTTGAAAGATATTTAGAACTTGTTATTGGTGTTTGTATTTGGGAAATTTGTGAAAGAAAAAAACTTTGAAGTGGTTGAAGAACTGGACGTAGATTCCTAACATTTGGGAATCGAACTAATATAAACTCTATGTGTTCTATTTTCTTCTTCCCTTCACTTTTTTGTGTTTCTGAACTTTAAAAAGAAGATCTGTTTCTATTTTGAAAAACATTATTTCATATTTCAGAAAATTTGTCTCTCTAGGTATAAGGGGATTATCTCCTAAGTTTTTAAGATACAACTTTTTTGATTAGAAAGAAAATTAAATTTTTGAAGAAAAATAGCTGCTTAAATTCAAACCCCATTCTCTAAGCTATATCAAACCATCACTAAGTGTTATGTAGTATTTTGTTGATCAAAAATTCAAATTTGCCTCGTCCTCCTGGCAAGTTAAGATAGATTTTTCATTCTTCTTTTGGTGAATCACTGTCATCAAATACCAAAATATAAGTAAAAAATGACTAAATAAGAAATAAATCGTATATTAAGATACTTTAGAGAAGAAGAAAATGAAACTATGAATAAAATTACATAAATAACTAGTTAGGATCTTCTATGCACTTAAAAAATTCTTACACTACTAATATTTTAAAATATCTACGGAACTTAGCGCGGGTCAATAACCATAATGAACCGAATTTGACTCTAAGAGAACAAGTTCACTTACTATCTTCGTTAAAATATATTCATTTTAGTCTCTCACCAAAACGTTGATAGATAAAATAGGCTCTTAAAATATAATAGTTTATTCAAAATTTTAAATACTTTAATCTCTAAACATATAAAATGAAATTTTTAGTCTTCCAAAAAGAGACCATAGTGTTTTTATATAAATCTTGAATGTAAAGATATTAAATTATTTCATTTTATATGTGTAAGAATTTAAGTAAACTTTAAAAAAACAGAATTATTTTCTCCTTCCATATTTTGGATAGGGATAAAAATAGGTATTTTGTCATATTTCATCCTGTGGAGATCACTAGTCATCCCTTCCCCACCGTTATCTGCTAGACAACCACGATCATCATTTTGATTTTGCCCATTCAAATGTGGCAATCATGATAAAAGTACATTCCTAATACATGCAGCAGCTATATTTGAGAACCATCCAAGAATTTCTACCACAATAACAAAGTCAATTATCACGGATTGAATTTGAACCTGATCTTTTCAATTCAGCTCTGCCAAACCCACGTGTATGGAAGATCACATTTCAAAGAGAGAGAGAAAAAAAGGAAAACAAGTTATGCCAAATCACACTCCACCTGATAAATCCAATGCATGCATCTCATCTACCAAACCTCTCATGCTCATCAAAACTTGCAATCCACTCCATATGTAATGTTCCTCCAAATATATTTTCTTCTTCCAATTGGCTCAAACCAGATCAGCTCTTTTGAAAGGTATGATGAGACCACACTAACACAAAAACGTGACTATAATTAAAAATTTGCGACCTCTCAACCACGATTAGAATCTACTTACGCGTAATTGCTGAATGTGAATATGTGTCTTTTGTAGCGCCAATATGCTCTATTTATTTGTATTATTACATAATATAACGGGAAACGTAAGTGTATTTATTTTGTATGAGATGTTTATTCACACTCTATTCATTACTAAATGGGGTATAGATAATATCCAACGAATTCACATTTCATTTAATAGTAAATGAGATGTGAATTCATTGTATATCATATAAAATGAGTACAAATAATTCAACTCTATCATAAATTTAATTAATTACCATATAAAAATTTACTAATTATTCTAAAAAAAATTGCAATTTAACCCCCTCCCCCAGGAATATATGTCAATATGTAACATTTCATAACAATTAGGGTGGAAATAGGTCATATCGCTTATCAAGAGCCTTTGACTCGGCTTATTTAAAGTCTAACAAGTCTAGACTTAATTACTAAACAAGTTGGGTCAATGCTTCTTAGAAAGCCTTTTTAACAAAATAGGTTAATCAATAAGTAATAAAAAAAAGCATGTTAAGCCCACCACCTGATCGGCTTATTTCTTTATTTATTTATTATTATTATTACAAAAATAAGACGTTGAACGTGTTAGCTTTCTCACTCCTTTAATGATAAAGTCAAGTCTTCTTTTTCTTTGATAATCTTCACATCTTTTTCCGCTGATGCCACATCATCTGCGTCTTTTCTCGTGCAATCCCATCGAGTATAAGTTATCCTCTCAACATTGAGTATATTACATATTAATTTGTTTTCTCTTGTCACTTAACTTTAATCTTTGTGGAGTAATATTCTTTGCCTTATTATCACAACATTAACTATATTACATATTAATTTATCTTCATGTGTATTTTTGTTGTCTCAAATTTAAATGGCTAAAAATATATAATTCCTTATATTTTTCGTTAATGGCTTAATTAGATACACAATATGCAATGTTTCATTGATAGACAATGTCTTCCTTCTGTTTTTTGTTTTGTTTTAAATAGACCTTTAAATAGGCTTGCGGGTCATACTAGACTTTTAAAAAGGTAAACCTAAGCCTTAAAAAAAAGCATATGACTGATAATAGATCTAGACTCATGTCAAATAATTTAAAAGCAAGTTAGATCCATTTAAGCCTGAGCCTAACCTAACACGACCCGACCCTATTTTAACCCCTAAGACCAGTGCAAATAAGCCTTTAGATAACCAAATTACCCTCATATTCATTAAAAAAAAGATAGGGAGGGGTAGAAGATAAAGGTATATTAGTCACTTAAAAGTTAATTTGCAATGATAGTTGTTACGAAACATTATAGGGTTAACTAGAGTATGAACCTGTGCAATGCACGAGAATTGTACAATTTGAATATAAAATATATTGATGTAGAAAAGAAATATATATCTTATATATGAATTTCAACCATATTGTTAAATCAAAAATATATAAATTGCAAAAAAATTGATATACTGCAGTTTATTGTAGTAATACAAATTTTAGAAATATATTTAAAAATAATTAATTCTAATGCACAATTAGGAATGACAATAGCAGCAAATGATGGTTCACTATCCTCCACATTGTGGATGAAAATCCACTTTATCCCCACACGGGTCCTCGTGTTTCACTACTGTACATAGATGAATAAATATCCACAGATGACAAATATATCATTAAAAAATTTAATATTTCATCTAAATCTAATACAAACAAAGTTGTCAAAGGATAATTTTGAAGTGTTCACAACCTGGTATGAATCGATGGCTTGACCCGACTCACATTATTTTTAGTCGGGTTCATATTATTAAATTTGACATGGTGACCTTTCAGGTTGGGTTCGGGTTCTGCTTTAGGTTGACCCAACTTGACCCAAAATCATATAGTTTTTTTTAATTATAATTTTGTAAAAATTAGTGATAAATTAATCAACCTTTATACTTCAATTAGTATTCTTTACAAAATATTATGCTACTTTAATTGATATAATTTGTTTTAAAATATGTACTGCAAGTTATCTCTTAAATTTAGTTTCCAACATGTAAAATCTTATGACTTTACTTTGTGTAATATTCAAACCTTAGATATTATCTAAATATTAGGACAACCCAGATTGACTCGGTTATTAATGGGGTCAATATAGGCTGAGTCTGGGTTCAAAGAAATAATCTAGTCAGTACGCATTTTATTCAATCCTGCCCATCTGCACCCAAGGACAATCTAAATAGATAAAAAAAAACTTAAAATACTTTAAATAAAAATAATAAAAAATTTAAATGATAACAATCCACAGTTTAGTAATTTAAATAACATTTAGCCAATATAAAATAAGAGTGTAATTTATTAATTTTTTTTATAATGGTTAGTCAATATGATTTAAATCAATTTGAATTAAATATATTTAAAATTAATTCCTTTAAAAAATGGGATTTTAATTGATTTTGAAATAATTATTATGTTTTGTATACATTAGATACTATTTAAAATGAGTTAAAAAAAGAATTAATTTTACTGAGATGAGTTATTTGATAAAAAAAAAATCAAATTATGTAATATTTACACTTGTTAAGATCATTTTAATTTATTTTAAGCATTTATAAATTTATAAGATATAATCACAATTTTATAGTGTACGAAAAAATAAGTTACTAATATTTATAATATGTTGAATTAATAAAGTAAGAAATATTTTAGAAGTTAAGAGAATGTGTTGAAAATATGAGATTTACTTATTTGCAATGTATGTTTAATCATCTAGTATGCATAACAAAATATTGCATATACAAAACAGAATAAAGAAATATGTATATTAAGTGTAGTGCACAAATTGTCCAAATGATTGATGAAAATACATTGTGGAAGTACATTGTTTTGTCTTTTTATGCCTTTTTCATGAATAAGTTTAAATTTAAATAGAAATGTGCACAAAAATGTGAGTCCCACCATATGTAATATTTTAAATAAAAAAGACCGCCACTTATTAATATCTATGATATGGTATTTTTTGGAGGAAAAATACTTGATATAAACTTGGTATGTGTCTTGTTCTATTGTTAGAAATACTCATCTTTTTTTATATATTTTAATCTCATTAATTTTTTTCATTTTAAGTTTCATAAATATTTTTTTGTTAACCTTTTTTTATTATAAATTTGAGTTTTGTAATCTTTAATATCTAAAGAACTTTTTATATATCATTGAAAGTAAAATCAACATATCTCTTATACGTTTTTTTTAGATTGATTAGTCTTAAATGAAATTTAATATAATATGTTTCAAATTAAATAGGTTAATTTAATACAGTAATTTAATATCAGCTTTATTCTTTAATTATAAAAATAATTAAATAAATCAATTAAAAAAAGCTAAAAATTAAATATTTTTTAAAATGCCCTTGATTGCTAAAATTTAAAATGAGGAAATTGCCTAATATTATGTGCCTAATATTCACTGTACATTCAGTAGAAAGTGCCAGAGTTCTAAATCTTTTTGCCTACTTGTGCTTTATATACACGGTATCACTTTTCCGACCCCCACAGCTCAAATATTCATTAGCACAAGCCCGCACGTCATAACCACCAAACTAGAGATACAAAAGAACAAGACCCTTACCCTTAAGAAGGCTTCTCTGTGTGACAAGTTCTGAAATTTCAACTTTGAAGGGAGAAAGCACAACGAAGAAGAAGAAGAAGCAAGAAAGAAAGATGATAATGGTGGTGATCATGACTGAGATATTGGGAGAGTACACTGCTGTGCTGACAAGGGTCACGGAGCGCCTCCTTCCGCGGCGCCGCGGCGCAAGTTTCGGTGCTCTCAGGAACCTTCGTTTTGCTACCACAACCTCTTCTTCAGAGTCATCTTCTTTTCTAATTTACTTTTAATTACTTATATTTTGTATAACTGGCGTTTTGTTTTTTTCTTTTCCTTCTTCATGTTTTAGGATAATCCTTTTTTTCGTACATTGTGTTCTTAGAATATTTATCTAGAATAAACTATTAAATTAGTCTTAAAATTGGTAATCAACTTTAAATTCATCCCTATCATCTAAAAAAATTACCTGTATATTTGTTGAAGTTGGTAACAGTTGATTAACGTAGTTCTTTTTAAAAATTAATTTAATCGACTTTTAACAATTTTAGAATCCTTGACAAGGTAATTCTTTTTAGACACCTTGTCTCTTGTATCGAACCAAACGCTGCTAAATTGAATTAAGTGACTTGTAAAAAAAAAAAGTGAGTGTAGATTTTGGAATGGATGTATACCATATCTCTTAGTTGTACATATTTGCTTTTGTTTAAGCATTTGGTCTCTGTCGTTACATTGTTCCCTTTCATCACATGTACTGTAATTAATTTTGATTTCATCATTGGATCTGATCTCACAACATCATATCGACCATTTGCACATTTGCATTTGTATGTTTTCTGTTTAAGGCAATTTGTGTTATGTTGAAGCTACATTCTGTTCCACCACTTTACGAAATACCATCGTGCTATGTTGTAGCAAGCCTGTCTAGATCTATGCTCTAGGAAAAAAACTTGTATATTCTTCGGAGGAAATTTCTTTCTTTTTCATGATGAGATATCCTTAAAGATTAACTGTGCATGAAACTAATCTTTGTTTGACGGCAAGAGTACAAGTGTTATGTAGTATTTTGGATAATTACAAACTTTGAATATATACACTTTGGATATATCTTTGTTAACATATATTCATACGAAAATTTTGGATGATAGAAAACTTTGAATATAGTAAACTACTAATAGAAAACTTTGATTATTTTAAATCATTAGGAAAAACGGTGAATTAGATTTTATAATGATAGCTTGTAAGAATTATGGTTAAGATAGATTGCTAATATAGATACAGCTAATTAAACTTATACTATCATAAAATGTTATGAAATTGTGTTAGAAATTTTATTCACGAAAAAGGAATTGTGAAAATAATTTACATGTGTATGAAATATAGGGACAAATATTTGTTTTGAAATCAAATTTTGGCAAAGTAACAAAAACAAATGCTAAAGGCCCATCGTTCGCCCAAAACTAAAAGAATAACAAAAAGTGTCGTGGGCCCAACAACACAACCCAGTAACATATTGTAGCCCAAAATTAATAATAATAATAATAATAATAAACACCTCTCTCTCTCCATTTCCCCCTTCTCTCTTATCTCTTTTTCTCTCTTCTGCTCTCTCTTCTCTCTAACGCTCTCCCTCTTCCTTGCAACTGGCGCCGCCGCCACGGCAGGTTGTCGGCGGTGGGGTCGTCTCTTCCCCCTTCCACTCTTCCTCTCGGTTTAGCCCTCTCTCTCACGGCTCTCTCACCCTCAAGCTGTCACTTGCCGCTCTCTGGTTTCCTTCTCTCTCGGCCTCAAGGGACCCCCCCTCTCGAATCTCTCTTATTCCCTATTTTCTCTGTGTTTCTCTCTCCCTCTTCTGATCTCCATTTCTCGATCCCATCTCCCTCTCTCAATCTCAGATCTGTCTCTCTTCTCTTCTCTTGGTTCCGGTTTTGGTGTTGCATGTGTTTCAACGGTTGTGGTTCTGTGTGGGTGGTTAGGGTTCTGGGGGGTTCTGAGAGTTTTTGATTTGGGGCTTAGGGTTTGGTTTCGGTGGTGAGGGATTGGGTGGCCGATTTGTGGTTCTGTTCTCTGTTTTCTGATTTGCTGGATCTGTTAGGTTTATCTTCCGAATTGGTTGATTTCAGGTGGCTGTGGGATGCTGATGGTGAGGGCTAGGGGGCTGTGGATGGTGTATGATGATGAGTGTATGTGTGGTTGATCATGGTTTACAAGAATGCGGCCAAGGTGTTTTGTGAAAATGGTGATGGTGGCTCTGTGAGTGTGTGTGGTGGCCGAGATGTGTGGCTAAGAATAGTAATGATTTTTAAAAAATGAAGGAAAGTTGTAAAGGGTACATAGGATGATAATCTGATTGGAAAAATAATCATTGGGGTAGGTTGAAATAATCAGAGCCCTCCCTAATACGCACACCTATTGTCGGCCAAAAATAATAAAGAAAGATAAAATAAAATAAAATAAAAATAAAATAATATATATATATATAGGGTTGATAAATTATTTTCAGATGATTTAAGATTATTTCTACTAATAGATACTATTGGGCATTTCAAAACAAAGAAATACAATGTTTATATTTTAGCGAAAGAAAAGAAAATAAATAACTAAATGAGATGTTACAATCTGTTTTCCTTAAAAATAAATTCTTCAAAATTCATGATACGCGCTCAGGAAATGAGATTTCCCTCTTGGATTAGCTAGATAAAAAAAATCAAGTGTTATAATCTTCCTTCTTTAAAAAAGAAAATGGGTTCCCGAATTTTGATAAACAACTTCTTACAAGGAGAAGGCCAAACATCGAGAGATACCTAGTAGGATGCTAAAGTTTTAAATACATAAGGTATGCACTCTATACTAGTTATCAATCACTTACTACATTCAACAAAACCTTAGAGAGAGTTAGGCTTTACGTTCTTACAAAATGCAACATTTGGTTGATAATGAAGTAACAGAGCACATCATCTCATAATTGCTCATTATCTTAAAAGACAAAAACTAATGCATCACTAACATATTCTATACATTCATGCAAGACTCATGAAGAAGGATGATTACTTAAATGCCTTTTGGTGACATCACGTTTTATGTAAATGGGTCGGCTACCATTTGCAAACTCGTGATTCCACTAAAGGACACTTGCTCCAATAATAATCCATAGGGAAACCTAAGGCTTTAATACCACTTTGTCATGACCCACCTAAGCCATGACTGGTGCATAGGGGACCACGGCCCCTACCTAACAAGCCTCACACATCACATATTTCAAATCTTTCAAAAAAAATTTAAGATATTTTCTAATAAAAATATACAACAGTTCATAATCCAACAAAATATGTCTGTTACATAAATATTCTCAATAACATTCAAATACTTAAAGTTATGGAAGCGAGAATTGATCAGATTATGCCTGTAGGTTTATTGGAGCACTCTAAACATGAACAATAAAAGTACAACAAACATGGCCCAGATCAATTGGGCTTACCAGAAAATATTATCTCTGGCAGAAGGAGCGGAATTCGGTCCTACACCTGTATCTAAAAATGTTAAACAACAAACAATGAGTTTGGAAACTCAGTGGCAGATGGCTGTGTTCATAGCTTACAAGGAACAAGTGGAAAAAATAATTATGCAATGCAATAAACAATAATAATAACAAACACCTCTCTCTCTCTCTCTCACACTGTTTCCCCCTTCTCTCTTATCTCTTTTTCTCTCTAACGCTCTCCCTTTTCCTTGCAACCGGTGACGCCGCCACAGCAGGTCATCGGCGGTAGCACAGTCTCTTTCCCTTTTCTTTCTTCCTTTCGATTTAGCCCCCTCTCTCACAGCTCTCTCACCCCCAAGCTGTCACTCGCCGCTTTCTGTTTTCCTTCTCTCTCGGCCTCAAGGGACTACCACCGTCGTGGCAGATCGCCGGCAGTGGCGAGACACCCTACCCCCTCTGTCTAGGACTCCCCTCTCAGATCTTTCTTATTCCCTATTTTCTTTATTTTTCGTTCTTCCTCTCTCAATCTCCATTTCTCAATCTCATCTCCCCCTCTCAATCTTTGATTTGTCTCTCTTCTCCTTTCTTGGTTCCAGTTTTGGTGTTACATGTGTGTCAATGATAGTGGTTGTGTGTCGATAGTTAGGGGGTTTTGATGGTGTGTGTTTAGGGCTTAGGGTTTGATTTTGGTGGTGAGGGATTGGGTGGCTGATTTGTGGTTTTATTCTCTATTTTCTGATTTACTGGTTTTGTTTAGTTTATCTTCCGAATTGGTTAATTTCAAGTGGATGTGCGATGCTGATGGTGAGATAGGGGTTATGGATGGTGTAGGATGATGTGTGTATGTGTGGTTGATCATGGTTTGCAAGAAGGTGTTTGTGAAATAAGGGAATGGTGATAGTGGCTTTGTGAGTGTGTGTGATGGCCGAGATGTGTGGCTAAGAGTAGCGATGATTTTTAAAGAATGAATGAGATTTGTAAAGGGTACACAAGATGATAATCTAATTGGAAAAATAATCATTGGGGTTAGGTTGCTATAATCATAGCCCTTCCTTTATGCACACCTATTGTTGGCCAAATATAATAAATAAAATAAAATGAAAATAACAATAATATATATATATATGGGGTTGATAAATTATTTTATGAGGATTTAAGATTATTTCTACTGATAGATACTATTAGGCATTTCAAAATAAATAAATACAATGATTATATTTTAGCGAAAGAAAAGAAAAGAAAATAAATACATTAACAAGATGTTACAATCTATTCCACTGAAAAAATTTGCCTTTAAAATTCATGATACACGCACAGGATATGAGATTTCCCTCTTGGATTAGTGAGATAAACCAAAAAAATGAGGTGTTACACTATTGTTGCCAATTATAGTGTGGGGATCAAAGTAAAGGATGTTATCACTTTTGGGTTTAAGGTCTAGAGCATCTTGGTGACCCAGCCTGATCCATCTCAACAAACACCTCATCAACGAGCTCCTCCCCCCTAAAACTCCTCAATATACTGTGGGGCTCCTCACTTCTTTGATGAGCGAGTTGATTGGTGTCATCAATTTCCAACTAGATTTTCTAGCTATTGACAACAAGATATAAGAAGATTTTAACGCAAATTTGTGTCAACTAGAGGGTTCTTACAAGCCAGATTCCCTCACTCACTTAGTGGCCAATTTGAGGAGCTTCTACCACGGCTTCAATGCCAAGTTCCTGGGTGCCCAAGAGGCCATCTCTTCTATGCAAACATACAACTCAATTATTGATAGTACATAGACAAAAACTATCAATCTGAGGGCTGCCCATATTTAACTATCATATTTAGTTGACAAGGCTCAAGCTCGATACAAGGAGATAGATGTTGACATCCAAGAATTAGAGCATTAGATAACAGAGCTTCAATAGAAACAAGGGGATTTAGGCATCCTGATCCAGAAGAATGAAGGTCAAGCTACTAGGGCCCAAGAAACTATCAAGGAACAATATGCCATCAAGATAGAACTTGAAGAGGCTCTCCCGAAGGCAATACAAGTTAAGAAAGCAAGGGAGAAAATGCAGGAAGAAATGGCCTCTTAACTTGTCAAGTTCAAGTATTCTCTTGGAAATTTAAAATTTGAGTAGCAATAGCCAATCCTATAATTGAACTTCTTTATTGTCTCTTTGTGTTTTTTGTTATTTTGTAATGTAATGACAATGCTTTATAGGCTTATTACTTAATGTTAGCAACTAATTCCTACCTACTAATACTTATCATAATTTACCTTCCAATCTTTATTTCATGAAGCAAAGGCTTATAATGTTTTAAATATTTTCCATTAATTTACGGGATTATTTGCCCTAAATTAACATTGAAAATTTTGTAAGTCTTTCCTGAGAATACCTTGTCAATTTTGAATGGACTTTTCCATTTTAGGGACCATTTGCCAAAAGTCATAGACTTCTTTTCTATAGGCAAAATAGTTTTCCAAACCAAAACACCAACAACAATTTCTTTTTTCTTAACTCGATAATTATAAATCTATGTCATTACTTCTTTCTGTCATATAAGTTTATCTAAGGCTTGCAACCTTTCTTCATCAAGTTGATTCAATTCATCATATAAGACATTCCCATTGTCATCAACATGCATTTCATCTTGCCTTGACACTCTTAATACTTTGTAAATTAATTTCTAATGGTAGGATGACCTCATGACCATAAACTAAGTGATAAGGAGTAGTTCCCGTCGCCCCTCGGGGGAATTTCTATATGCTCACAAAGCTTGACTCAATGTTTTATGTCAATTCTTTGGATATCTTTTAACATGACTTTTAATAATAGCAATTAAAATCCTTTCAAAAGCCTTTTAATTTTCTCTTCGATTTTTAATACCACTTCAGGGGCAAATCGTCATGGTGGTTGCTTGACAGGTTTAGCTGGTTCCTTCAAAGGCAATCTTTGCTCCACAAAATCATGACATAAGCCAGGCATTTTGTCATAATCCCATGCAAAGTAGTCTTTGTACTCCTTAAGGAGTTTGACGATTTCTTATTTGAAGTCCTTTGACAAGCTACTTACATAGGTTAGCCTTCGTTGTTTACCATCACCAATATCCACCTCTTCCAAGGGATCCTATACTTCAAGTTTTTTAATACTATTAGAAATATTCTTTTCAAATCCTAAAGGACTATACTCATAGATACGATCATAGCATAATGCACTGTCAACAATGCTACTACTATTATCGACAACATAGGCCGACAGTTGAGTCTCTTGGCTCCCTTCTATCATCTAAACAACTTGATTTGGGGTCGATTCAGCTTTGGCCATGGGCACCAAATGGAAGTTGTTCATAGTAACAACTACTGTTGTTAGCCATTATCTCCTCAATCTTGTCATCATTGTTCCACATGATCATCCTCTGATGCAGTGTCAAGGGTATAGCACTGATGCCATATATCCAATCTCTCCCAACGAGTAGATTGAAACTTGCCTTTGAAGGGACAACCATAAACATAGTCCTTCTACTGACACTTCCAACCCTCACATTTGGCATAACCATGCCCTTGACATTAAAGGTCTTGCCATTGAAATCAGTTACTGCCACATTAGTCTTGACAATGTCCTTAGTTGTCTTCCCTAGTTTTGAAAACATGCTTTCTAGAACAAGGTTGACTGTCGCCCCATACAATCAATTAAGATTCTATGAACAAGAAGTTCTTTAACCCATGCTTTGATGTATAAGGGTAGAAAATGATCTTTTGGTTCCTCAGTTGGCCTTTCAAATATGCCACCACCATAAAATTCATCATCAAGGAACAAATATTCCTAACCTAGAAAAAGGTAAAAGCAGTATTCTTCTAGGAATTCCCATTTTAAGGATCCATCATCATTTTCTACAACATATTCTAATGGGAGAATTGACACCACCCCAATAAATGCCTCTAATAGAATCACCTCCAAATCATCAGCAAATCCAAAATTGAAGTAATATGTTAGGAGATCATCCTCATTTTCCTAAGCAAGAAACCTCTTAATTTCCTTGGCAGATTCCTTAATGACATTTTTTGGTTCTCTGACATATGCCTTTTTTTTCCCTAGGATGTGTTGGATCGACAGGTGCATGCTCCATAGGCATTATGTCAGAAACAAAATTATCACAAATCATAAAGTCTGAGGGAGAATGATCTTTGGTCAAGACATTAGAAGTGGAATTCTCAGCAGGCACAAACCTTGTTAGACTTTCCATATCCACAAAATTCACTTTAGGGCTTCGGTACTCTTGTATAGGAGCATATACAACAGTTTTACCATTTTGATTTAGTCTTGACATTTCACCCAGGGCTTGTACTAAGGTGTTTGATTCAATGATGACGACATGCTTTGTGGCTTGCTAGGTCTTGCAAACTTTGACATATAAGGGCCCCTTTGTCAGTGCTAAGTATAAGCATTTGCCTGAGTGTGCTGACACTTTGAGCTAACTTGAAACCAACGATTCTTTTTCTTCTAGTAACCAGGAACATAAGGGGTATGCTTGATGTTTTGCATCTACCTATTATTCACCATGTTGGTAGGAGGTACTATAACACCCTACTAGCTCTAACATTCGAAGTCACACTTGGACTTAATAGTTGTTACCTTCTACTTTTGCAAAAAAATATAAATTTTAGAAATTACTTTACAAAAATTATAGGGAATTTTTTCTTTGTAAAAACTTGTGAAAACATTATCCATGGAGTGGAATATTGTACATCTAGATGTTCTAGGGTGAAAAAGTCGTGGTAATAAATACATGTCACCTCAAACAATACTTAATATCATATATAGACAGTATCTTACCATAATCTCAAACATGAATAATCCAAACATAATTATAAAGACAATATCAAAATCATGTCCCACACAACAAAAATAAAACATAAAATGAAAACAATAAAACTATGCCTAATCAGAGGCGTCATCTAGGCGTCCATGGATGTGTCACTTTCTTCGGCTAGTGATGGTAGACTTCTATTCTGGATCATTCTCCTGAGATGACTCAGAGATACAATTCCAGATTTCCTGAGGATCTTCCCCCTCAAACGACAAAATGGAGACAATCACGGGCATTGGATGACTATCGTAGGACTCGGCTGCATTGATAGGGGCTAGAGCACATGATACATCATCTTATCTATCATCGGGACCCAGGAAAGAGTACGTGAAAGTAATCTAGGTGACCTTTGATACATAAGCATGGAGTGTCCGGTCATAGTACTATTTCACTACCGGAGCCTCGGAAATGACCTTCGCTTGATTCATTCTCTACATCTAAAGACGAGTCAGAGAGAAAACAAGAATGAGAAATACAAAATTATCAATAGGTTCCTTAGCCTCTATGGGTCTTATTATGAAATGAGTAGACAATTATAAGGTTCATTTACTTATCATTATGAAAATCATATACCCCATAGTAGGATTGCTTTTAAATGCATCTTAACATATATGAACATGACATGCTATATACAATAAAAACAACATACAAACCTTAAACTTTGATTCTTAGGATTATACCTCAAAACTTGTACTCTTCTTACCTTATTGACTTTAGAAGTTCACTATTTTCTTATATTATAAATTTAAATACCCATAAAAGGGTCCTCTTTAAATTAACTGATGGTATTGAGCTCAAACTGATGATTGTCGTTGTCTTGGGGATGGGTAAAGCCCAACCTGACATGGACAAAGTCTAAGCTATGGACCCCCCTCATAAGGAAGGTTCATATCCTTTTTCTGTATTTATTTTCTTTGATTTATATTAATTTTTATGCTTCTTTGCCTTATTCAATGACTTAGAAATTCTTTCATGTGTTATGCCTTATAACCATTCATATAAATATATAATGTGACATTTGATAGGCATTAATATACATAAACATAAGCATGCTTACCAACATCACCTAAATTGGCCTCATGGCCCCTATTTACCTGACAACTAGATCATTGTAGGGGTTCTTATCTCCTACTATTTCAGCAATACGACCAACATGTCATGCTAATTGTTCATGTTTTCTATTATTAGCATCTAAAATAGGAGTGGGTACTATGGATAATTGTTGTGTTAGCATTTTAACCATATCATGGTTACTTTCTTTCATTTGTTGACAAAAGACTACCAAAAAGTCATTTGTCATGTTTGCATAACCAAGTTGGGTTGTGTTCACTCTTTCCTCTAGTCTCATTATTAGTTGTAGATGTTCTTTACATATTGGATACTCTTGAGCCACTGCATAATTGCATGTGATAAATAAGAGATGACACTTACGTATTCCTAGTCCCACTAAGTATACCAATTTATTTTTGGTGGTTTTTTGTATTACTATTGAAAACAAATAATCGACAAGTCCACTTTATTTCATGATCTCAATTCGGGGAAATGAAATGGTTTCTCTTGTGGAGTCTCAAAAATGTAATTGAGGTGTCCAAGAAATATGTATATTTTCCCTTTGTATTACTGCTCTATTCTTGATAGATGGCACTAGAGTTGTCAATTTATGACTTTTGTTAGTTTACACTCAAGTTTCAGTTCCAGAGTGATGTGTACAAGGGAAAATGTATAGAAATTTGATTGTATGAGTAATATATAGAATTACTCCATAGATTGTACTGTCAATGCCAATGTATCGTTTTCGCTTGCAACTTAATTGTTTGAATTCAAGTTCTAGTTCCAGAGTGAGGAGTAGAAAAACAATTGTTAAGAACTTGACAATCAAGCATTGTTTTTATGTTACTTGTTTGATTAAGTTTTGGTTCCAGAATTGTGAGTACAATTACTTGTGTATTGAAACTTTATTGCAGAAAATAATGTCTTACATATAGGTTTAAAGTGAAGAAAATACAAAGATAAAAGAAAACCCTCAGGAAAAGGAAAAGAAAAGGGTGTCTAATCCAAAATAGAAAAGCGAAGGGTAATGTTCAGGATGTGTACTTGGATTTTCTCGTGCTCTGTAATGCCATTAGAGGCATGGGGCGAGCATGTGAGGGTGTTGCAAGCGTGTGATCCTAGGAACATAAGAAATTTCATGCCTGATGAGTTCTATTTATAGAGAAAACTGAGCATTGACAGTTACGTAACTGCTTTTTGGCGCTCTCTCGACGTAGCCTTTAAATTTGAATTCTAGGTGCCAAACTATGCTTCCTGATGAGAAACCTTCAAAATGTTGAGCTTCACTTATGCACGTGTCTTAATCCAATGAATCACTTGCACATTATTAACCTTCACATTTTGTAGTAACTGTTGCAAGCCTTTAGAGTCTTGAAGTCACGTGTCACTTGTTCACCCTTGGATCCAGAGGATAACTATCATGAACCTTCACTATCTCACAACATGTGTCAAACCTTGGACCCTTGGATGAAATTGTGACTATCATCAGTCTTCTTGTCATCATGCCACGTGTCATGACTTGGGCCTTCAAATCAGAAGTAACTGTTGACCTTCCTGAGCAAGATGACATGCCCTTCATTTGTCATGACTTTGGTCAAACACTTAGAATTTTCTAAGTCCATCATAATATTAATGTTTTCATGGGACTTATAGTTCCTAGTCCTCCAAATTTAGGGCGGGTACCCTTGGAATTGGCATGACTCAAAATGTCATTCTCTACTTGTCATGAAAAAATAAAAATTTAGGATAACAAGTATGTATAGAAATAGCTATAATTGAAAATGATTTCACTTGTATATGAAATTTTTTGGTTTGTAATTTATATATAATCTGTCTAAACTACTTGGTTGGAAGCAAGCTTCATTGGTCTTACGCTATTGATTGAAAAAGAGCATTTCCATGTCATCAGCTGACTTTTCTTTACAAAGAAAAAAATGTACTTTGAGAACTAGAATATATTCAAGTAACATTTTTATTTTTACGTGGAAACATATTCTAGTAGCATACTGTTATGGCCCTAATAGTCATAAATGAGGCCTACTAACAGAATCTAGGGAATGAGGGCACCAAATCCAATGTTGATGAAGTGGCAATAGGAAATCATGAGCAAATGATGAGGAAAGATAAAAGGCAAAGTTCGCACATTGTAATTCTCATCATCCCCCATTGCTTTCAAGTTTGCACCCTTGAATCATTGCTAGTTGCTAATATTGAGATCACTAAGCCACTGTTCCATTGGATTTCCTTTCAGTTCCTATCTTAATTTCCATAGCATTCCCGTCTTAATAACTTCTAGACCTATATTGAGTTGATTTTTCTTTGGATTTTCCTCAGAAACCACTTTATTAACTTGAGGGTGCTAAATTGGTGCTTTCATTAGCTCCATGGCAGATTCCACTCGGTTGAAAGCAGTAGAGAATGATGCAAAGTAGGATCTGCCAGCGTCAACATGCAAGAGCACACTCGTACAAATTCCAGCAAACGTCAATTGAGCGATTCGATAGAATCAAGAACATGTTGTTGCATCTTCCAACACCTGAATTTGCTCCTAGATTTAGGCTTCAAAACTCAGATCATGGCACACCATGACAACCTTTCCTAGCAAGAAATGTGAAACTAGATTTTTCACGCTTAGATGGTTCTGATGTGTTAATTTGGATCTTTGACGCATGTAATTTTTTGGTTAGTATCAAACCCCTAATGATCTTAGAATAACCATAGCTTTGGTATCTCTTGACAAAGATGTGATTCTTTGGTTTCAAATTATGCAAAGAAATAGCCTTTTCCACTCATGGCAAGTCTTTACTAGAGCCTTAGAGCTTGAATTTGGCCCCTCACCCCCGAGAACAATGTTGTCGAAACTCACCCAAGCTAGACCAATCCATGAGTATTACACAATATTTATATCCTTATCTAATAGATCATAAGGAATGCTTGTTGATTATGTATTATACTATTTTGTGAGTGGCCTGAAACCATATATTAGAAGAGATGTAGTGGCTCAATTACCTATTACCCTGCTAAGAGTCATGACCCTTGCTAAGTTGTATAAGGAAAGATACACACAGAAACCCAAACAAACCAATTGGTCTTTCAAACACAACCTAACATATACAGAATAACCTAGCTCCATTAGCCATACAACCATATTACTTAACCAGAATTTACCCCTACTCTTACGCACTCCAACTATTAGACCCTTCAACCAACCTTTTAGAGCCAATAAATTGAAAAAAAAAAATTCATCAATAGAAATTCAAGCCAAAAGAGGCAAGGGTCAATGTTTTACTTATGATGAAAAGTGGTCAAGCTCCCCTTGGTGCCTCAACAAGAAAGCTATGTTGTTATTGGGAGAGGATATAGAAGAATTCTCCCTAGAAGACACTGGGCAAGAACAACATCCTGTGAAATAACCTGCAATAAAACACATCCCTTAATTGTCCTTGAATGCTCTAAATGAATCATCAAGACTAGAGCATCGAAATATGAGGGAATGATGCAAGGGATGACTTGTTGTTAACGGTATGACAGAAAATTTTACAACAAGGATTAGAGAGTTATCACAACCCCTAACTTGAGATCTTAAAAAATATCTTAAAAACCTATTAAAAATACTTAGGAAACAAGGCAATAAAATACTCAAATTAGAGAGTTATCACAACCCCCAACTTGAGATATTTGCATGCCCCTAAGCAAAGAAAAAGAAAAGAAAATAGTTATCTAATTTGAACTAAAGAAAAAGGAAAATCTTTTGTTGCAGCGACACTATAAACATTCCCCCTACAAAGCCGCAAAACTCGTGGAGACACTTAAGCTGACTCAAAATACTAAACTACGAAAGCAGTAAAAACTTTTTGTTTCTGTGGCAAGTGCAAATCATTATGTAACTTAGGGTATACATCCCTCATCAATGCTCTCAATCTCAACTCAAAAATGACCAACATTCAATTCTTAAGAAGACTCGACCACTCAAGTGTGAAAACATATTAATTGAGGAAAAAATCATGGGTGTGTGTGTATGCGCGTGTGCATATGGTAATCCAATATCCAAATCAGATCATGCTTATGCAAAGATTAAGAAGAGACAAGATTCCTATCACTTAATATGTTTCCTTCTTTCTTTCCACTCAAGTTAGCACTAGACTAGAGATCAAAATGACTTTTCTAAGCTTGTAATGAAAGGCTTAGGTGACGATATAATGGAATAGTCATTTGGGCTTATTTTCCATACCCTGAACTTAATGAACCCTCTCTCCTATACCCATTACACAAAGGTACCCCCAATTTGGTTGGTGCATGCCTCATTTGTTACTTCAATGGTCCCATTTTTCTTTGTTTCATTCCTTCTTTGTTCACTTCACTTCTTAATTTTTTCTCACTTTTTTTTGATCGTGTTTTTCATTTCCTTTGCCACCACTTTGGATTGAAGCATGAGAAACTTAATTTTTATGGGGGCATACCCTATAAAATGATTCTAACAGTTTAAGCTTAGTGGCATATGAGGATTAAAGGGGGTAAAGCAAGGAAGGGCACTTTGGTGAATAAATTGCTAGACAACAAATCAAAGCTCCTTCATGACTCCGTTAATCACACCAGCCAAGATACTACAATAGAGACAAGTGACTATAGTTCGCAAAGAGCAGACACAAGTCTTAATTCAATGATAAGAGTATGATTGAATTGTACCCGAATCTCAACCTTTAGGACAAGGTTGTTTTTGAAGGGGGAAATGTTATGGCCCAATAGCCATAAATGAGGTCTGCCAACAGAATCTAGGGAATGAGGGTGCTAGATCCAATGTTGATGATGTGCCAACTAGTAATGATGAGCAGGTGTAAAAGAGGCAAAGTTCCAAGTACATAGTTAGTTGGATTTGCGTTGCATATGGAGAATATAACCGTGGAGGATGCGATGAGATTGGGTCATGAGTCGTATGATTTGATTCTCCTTTCTCTTTCTTCTCTAAATCTCATCACCATTACTTCTCATCATCCTCCATTGCTTTTAGGTTTGCACACTTGAAGCATTGTTGGTTGCTGATATCGAGCTCGTTGAGCTATCATTCCATTGAAATACACTATTCCATTGGATTCTCTTTCAATTCATATCTTAATTTCTGTAGCATTATGAGATTGTAATAACTTCTGAATTGTTTTGAGTTGATTTGTCTATGGATTTTACCTTAGAAACCACTTTATCAACTTAAGGATGCTACACATACTAGCATGCAAGCAGTGGCATATCTAGAAAGTTTAGGTTATGGGGCAAGATTATATAACTTAAGCTTTATATAATGAGTCATGTTACACGTACACCAAAAAATATACACCATACATATACCCTATACTTATATATATAAAGTTTGTGTTTTAATGCCTGTAATGTTTGTGCGCTTAATTAAGTACAATTGAGAATATCATCTATAAGTTTGTAATGTTTGTGCACTCATGAGTTTGTGCATTATTAATGGTGTATGTATGAGTGTATAAAATTGGGTGTACATGTAGCATTTTTGTTATATAATTACAATTTAGGCATCAAAATATTTTAGTCCAAAATGACAAAAGATCAATCTATAATTGTTATCTTCTTGTTTTCATATTTTAAAAGTGTTGAATGACCTTTTCATTATTAACACCATCAAATATTTCACTTTCTATGTATATTATCAAGTAATCATTCAACTATTCGTCTGATCTCATGAAATTATGAAGCTATTATTTGTGATATTCATAACATAATTTTTTTAACTCATGCATTTGCTACAAGAAAGACCAACATTAACTTCAAAACACGAAACACCAATGAATAAATGATAGTTTCTAGTCTTAACCAACTTATGTAAGACTACTAATATCATTTATATTTAAAAATTGATCATTAAAATACATATTTAATATAAAATTTTCAAGTTGAATATAAGTGCATGCTAAAAGCTAAATAGGAAAAAAAATTGGATAAATTTAAATGTAGGGCAACCTTAATTAAAGGTGGGAGTAAAAATATGCATGCATTTATATATATATATATATATATATATATTCATATATATATATATAATAAAAAAATTCTAAATTTCATTGGGGGCATGTGCCCCATCACTTAATAGATTCACCCATGCATGCAAGTGTTATTATTGAATATAGGACTAAATAGAAGGATCAAATCATGTTTGGAATTTTGGTGGAAAACTCAACATGACTTCTATAAGGTAATTAACATGATTATGTGTGAGAGAAAAAAAATGATGTTTCAATGTTTTATATATATATATAGAAAACTAATTTTAGTACTTATAATTGATTTTGAAAGAATAAAAAATTATTTGTTTTGTCAAAATTAAAAGAACTAAATATAAATTAATTTACATTAAAATTACTTAAAATAAAATTAATTTTGATATAGTCAATTTATTAAGAAATAACTTTACAAAAATAAGACCAAGCATACACTATACACTATATAAAATGAACAATGTTAAGTGTATATAAAAAAGTATCCATCAATTATCCATCAAATATTATAGATGGGTGAATTAACATTTCATACATAGATGGACAAATATTACAAAATCGATGAATAAACATTTTTACGTGCGAGATAAAACGGGACCTACAGCAAATTAAATGTCAATAAGTAACTGTTGCACTCTCTCTCCTGCTCCCACACACACTCTAAAACGTGTGCACGCTCTCTCGTAAACAAATGTTACAAAACAAATGAACAAATAAACAAACATTATAAAACACAAAAAATTAAAATGAGACATAACATAAACTAAATAGCGAAGACACTCTCTTTCCTATTTCCTCATTCACTATATCATAAACAAACATTACAACTAAAATAAACATTACAAACTCATAAACAAACATTACAACATATATGAACAAACATTACATTACACATGAACAAACATTACACTACACATGAACAAATATTACAGAACACAAAAATAAATGAATAAACAAATATTATAATACTCATAAACAAACATTACAACACAAATAAAAAAATTCAAGAAAATGTAAATGGAAGCAAAATGGAAAACTCGAGGAAAAATGGAAGGAAAAGAGAAGGCAAGCAGGAGGAAAAAGCGGACAGAGCGCTACAGATGCCAAAAAGCCCTTCACACTGTAAAAATAAAATTAAAAAACCCCAAACAAAACACACACACTTGGTTTTTGCTCCCCTCCTCTCTCTATCTCTCTGATTTCCTACTTGAGAATTTCATAATAGATCAATTCAAGCCTCATTCAAAAACAGATCATAAATACACTCTCTGCCCCCAAATTTCTCATTCTTACTCTGTTCCTTTCAGTCCCCCCCACCCCCCACCAATCAATCACTGACCCTTTCTTCTTCTTATTCTTCTCCTCCTTCCTCTTTGCTACCCCATATACTCTCTCTCCAAAGTTTGAAACTTTGTATCACAAGGATGAGCAGTGGTGGGTTTAGGGCTTCAATTCCGAGCAGTGTGAGGAAGACGATCCAGAACATCAAGGAGATCACAGGGAACCACAGTGATGAAGACATTTATGCAATGCTCAAGGAATGTTCCATGGATCCCAACGAGACCGCTCAGAAGCTCCTCCTTCAGGGTATATCGTTCGGCTATTTCTGCTCTTTTTGAGTTTTTTTCCCCATGGATTTGATCTCTTGTGATCTTAATATCTCTATTCCCCTTGTGATCCATGTGTTTGGACTGTGTGCTTTTCTTTCTCATCTGGGTTCCTTTTACTTTGTTTTGAATTTGATTTTTTGGTATTATTTTTGGGGTAGTGTGGAGTGGGGACGTTGAATGATTGTGTTTGCTATGATTTTCTTTTTTCCTTTTTTTGGTTTTACTGTTGATGCACTTTTGTTTAGCTATGATAGGAAATTTTTTTAATGCCTAATTTGGTTTCTGAGGGGCTCTGTGTAGCTTACCATATAGAAAGTTCAGTTTTTGGACAAAAACTTCCACCTTCATACGCAGATGTATTTGGTTAATCTGTTTAGGTTATGGGCTTGACTCTGTCATAAAGGTTTGTTTTTTTGGTCATTTTAAGCCTTTGGCATCTATCTACATACTTATTACTAACTTTAGCTGATTTTTTGTGTAAGCTTTCACTGTCAGTTGCCACTGAATGTTCAGTTCAGCTGGTATTTGATCTTGTTTGGTATTCTTTTTGTAGCGTGAAGTTTAGAATTCAGTTATCTAAGCAAGGGACTTGTGTTGGGTGTGTTGAAAGTGGTTACGTTTTCTTATTGAATTTATAGATTTACAGATTCACAGACTTAAGAAGGTGGTTATTTATGAGATTCCTGTTCGAAGATTACAGAATTATTTGTTCACATTTCATGTTATGCCTTAGCTGCACTCTTCTGCTATTGGATTAGTTTCTCATGATATGTTTAGGTTTTGGAAACAACGTCGTTATTTAATCCAAAGTCATGGTGACAGAAAATCCCCTAACAAAGAGATAACTACAATGAAGAAAGTGGCTGCGATGAAAAAGTTTAAAATAGTTGTATAATTGATAGTTCTCGTTGTTTTGGAACTTTATACCAATAGGAAGAGAACAATTTAATAACAGGGAAAAAGAAAAAACCAAAGGAATTACTAAAAAGAAAGGATCTATCTTAATTAAATTTTTATGATCTATCACATAGAGCAGTAATTATTACAGACTCAAACTACTTAAAATAACCCAAGAATAGGAAGAGTGATAAAAAAACAAAAAGAAGGAGATCAATTACATGGGCAATTGCGTTATAGAGCTGCAAGTGACCTCGCTGTGTTGGTTGAAGGAGAAAGAGCTTCATGCAAAACAAAAATACAAACATAGAACTCAGTGTGTGATTCTGATTCAACGGTCGAATGCCAGAGCAATGATGGAGAGTCAAAGTGATGCGAAACATAGTTATAGAGCAAGCCCTAAATTTGGACTCAACATAACAAGGTGGTATGTTATGCTCTGTCAAAGTTATATCTGATCCTTAATGTAATTTGTTGGTGTCAATGGGCCTCAGCTCCTAAAATTGGTACATCCCATTGAGGAACGTGGGTTTTAGACTTTCTGGTGAGGTTATAGGTCAGGGAACTTTGGTCCTTGTAGATAGTTGCTATGCACATTATTGCATCATGCTAGCCTGCTATTTTGGTAATTCATGCCACAATTATTAAGTGCTCTGTTACAAGCATTTTGAAGTGGCCAGTAGGCATGCCACTACATTATTTATATGTAGTAATATTCCCAAGATTCTTTGTTGCTGTTAAAATATTTTGGTTCTAGTGGATTGGAGCATGAAATTGTTATTATGGACCAATTTTCTTTGATACTCCGGTTAAATTATTACCCTTTTTGTTTTGTCTAAACCACTAATATCAGGAGTCTACTGGACTCTGACTAATCTGGTTTGAGTTGGCTTGATCCACTATTGGGGGTAAAGCTTTTTTAGCACTAGTTTTTCCATTCACAAGATTCAAACTTGCTTAAGGGAAGCAAGTGCCGAATCACTTGAGCCAACTTAGCATTGATTTAACTCTTGTCGGTTTTACTTGTATTATGATAGGAACCGGGCCATGTGGTTGGCCTTTGATTAGTTAGTACAATCAAAAGGGATGGGGGTTGACGGCGGACCGATGTAGGAATTGAGTGGGGAGAAGAATAGGAGATTTTAGAGGGTTTCTCACATATACCTCTCTATCTCTCATTGGTCTCATTGATCAAGAACCATTCTTGAATAAACATTTTTCTTTGTAAATCTGAATCAAACCCATCAACTAGTTCACAGCTCCCGATATAAGGATTGTTTGCCAATGGAGTGTATGAAAGCATGCATTGAAGTTGTAGAGAGAAACTTGATCGAGTTGCAATGCTAAATGAAGGAGGGGAGTTAGAAAATCGCAAGACTCAAGACACGTGATTCGTGATGATGCAAACAAGACTCTTAATGCTACAAGTAAAGGTAAAGTAATTGTTGTGGAGGGTAGACGATCCTCAGTGGAGTGGCAATAAAGTCCATCACCATAGAAGCAAATGTGAGGAAAGGGAACCAAGGGAGAGTGGTTGAGGACTCTTGGGCGGTGGCTATGGGTTACATGCCAAATTTATAAAGGAGGGGAGTTAGAAAATTTGCGAGGGTTGAGACACATGATTCATGATGATGCAAACAAGACTCTTAATGCTACAAGGGAAGGCAAAATAATTGTTGTGGAGGGTAGATGATCCTCAGTTGAGTGACAATGAAGTCCATCGCCATAGAAGCAAAGGTGAGGAAAGGGAACTAAGGAAGAGTGGCGGAGGACTCTTGGGCGGTGGCTATGGGGTTATATGCGAAATTTGTGGAGGATTCGAGGAACGACAATGAGTCAAACAAGGAGGGCATCGTGGTAATAAAAATGCAAGAAACTTGCCAGATTTAGAAGGTTAAAGATGCCAACTTTGATGGAGGCAAGTTTAGCCACCCGCAAGATGTTTTGTCATTGCTAGTCCACAAGGGGTGGAGGTGTTGGTCTTGAAGGAGAAGGAGACTGATAAGGAAGAGGTGAGTGGTGGATATGACAATATTATTGATTGGAAGATGTGCAGTGTGGCTGATGACGCTTGCTGCGAGGAGGTTGCCCAAGAGGGATCACAAGAAGAGGATGATAGAGTACAAAACTAGGGGACTGTCGACGCCCCAAGTACGACTCCTAGCAATATGTCTTTAGCGGCTCAGGCGAAAGCAAAGACAATAAAAACGACTCAATTTCTTGTTTGAAAAGTTGTGAATGTGAATCTAGCGAAAGGAGTTGCAACAGAGTATTACATCTAGAGGATGCAGGACCAAGGTCATGTCCATACTTATATTGGGGTGGTGAAGACACAAGGAAGCTGGAGGAGGAAGGGTTGTAGCGATGGGGTGTAGTAGAGTGTAGTAGACCAACCACTTAACAACCACTATCGGAATCACCAGATGGAGACACTTGTGTGGTAGCCAACATGATATCTTCTACGGTGACCCATGTAGAGATGGTAGCAATAACAATACTCCCTTTTAGCGACACGGTCGATAGGAGGGAGAAGCAAGAAAAGGCATGGAGGGAATTTTTGTCGGGAGGTCACTTGCTTGACTTGATGAGCCAAGCCCCAATCAAAGGGGAAAAGTGGGGTTCTTGTGAAGAAAATTATTTTTTTGCCTTCATGACCCACAACTAACTCAGTGCTTCTAGAATCGTCATGTTAGAAAAAGATGAGCTGGAATCAATGATGGGCTTGAATAATGGGCCTCATTCAGGAATAAAGGGGAGGATTCATTCAAAGCTTGGGACTGGAATTTGTTGAATGAAAGAGGCCTAGAGGATAGAGAAAGAGGTTCAAGTGTCGTACTTTGGGATCCCGGTTGTTGTTTCTTCAATCTGCTATGGAACATTTGCACAACACTTCAACTTGAGGACAAGGTGAATCTCTTGGGGGGAGTATTGATGGGGACCTGGCCTTGTGATGGGCCTTTGATTAGTTAGGAGTAAAAAAATCAGTCTAGGAATTGAGCGAGGAAAGGAATAGAGGAGTTTAGAGGATCTCTTAAATATATTCCTCTCTATCTTGTAATTTTGGGTTCATTGGTCTCATTGATCAAGAACCTTTCTTGAATAAGCACTCTTCTTTGATAATCTGAACCAATTCCATCCCCTTGCTTATTGGGATAAATTATAATCTACGAAATTTTGTTGGAAACTATTAATTCTTGGCTTTATACATGGTTAGTTTCACATGCATTCAATTGGTTGTAGATGTGTGGTAACTGGTAAGATGCTCTTTGATATTGTTGTCTTCATAGTTGCTTTCATGCTCTTTCCATTGCTTTGCCCTTTTGAGCTATTAGTTGGTGTGTGTAGTTTCAACTTGTCATCATTCTGCATATAAGGATATAATCGTGTATTGCTATTTATGATGACATTTTGAAGGGCATTGTATTGCCTTCTTCTGGGATATTGATAATCTTTCTTGCCTTTCACTATTGCATGATATATATGGGCTATTGGTTATGAATTTCTTATGTCATTTATAAACGAATTTGTAAGTTGTTTTCTGTTACATAGTTATTGTTCTTGCTACATCTGTTTCTTAAGGAAATAACAAATAATTTGTTTTACAGACACATTTCATGAGGTCAAAAGAAAGAGGGACAGAA
This sequence comes from Nissolia schottii, assembly GCA_003254905.1. Taxonomy (NCBI): domain Eukaryota; kingdom Viridiplantae; phylum Streptophyta; class Magnoliopsida; order Fabales; family Fabaceae; genus Nissolia; species Nissolia schottii. Next base: position 124,423 of record QANU01061708.1, on the reverse strand, counting down.
GAAAGGAGGTAAGATATTTATCTTAAGTCAGTGATGGACTTGGATGTACTTTGAATTGGCTTTTATGGTTGATGGTTAATTAACCATTGTTTCTATTGAACTTATTGTTTACTAGATTTTAGTACTTTAAAAATTAAGAGTATTCAGTGTTGGGAGGTGGCTTGGGATAATCTTTTTTAATTTTTATGTAATGCAAGTTGTTTGGTGAACATTCTTCTTCTCTACCAGTAGTTCTTTTTTGGTGAGTAAAAGGACTTCTGTTCCTTACTGGCTGGACAGCATCAGGGGACTTCTCAGAGTTTTAGACTATGGGCCTGTTTGGATCACAAAACTTGTGACTTTTTTTAACTTTTCAGAAGTCAAAAGTTATATTTTGAATTTTTGATCTTGTTTGGTTGTACAACTAATTACTTCTCAAAAAGGTCATTTTTAGTGCTTTTGGAACAGTTAAATTTCTATCTTCTCACAAAGCACTTTCTAAAACACCTAAAATTAATATTTCTTTTATTGCATATTCAAATACAAGATAACTTATTCACAAGTTTGCTTTACAAAAGTTCTGTTCACATAAGGACTTAAATAAGTTGTTTACCCAAATTGGCCCTATGTCTCTTGTTTGCATATGTGATGTGGCTGTTGTAATTTACTTATGCTGTAACTGTTTTTAAAATTTGTCCTCATCATTCAATTCTGCCTTTGTTTATCCTTTTATTGTTTGTAATTCTGCAGAATCTTAACAACAGAGAGTCCGTGGAGCCACGATGGAGGCCTGGAATCCAAGGGCGGGGGCATAGGGGTGGTCGGGGAAATTTTTCATCTCAGAATGCATCAAATGGTGAATAACTATTCTTATTTTGAGCTAGAAATTAGTTGAGTAGTTGTTGATTGATAAATAGTGGCCCTTTCTTTCTCTCTATCCCATATATGATATACCTCTCCTTTGGTCATGTAACAGTTTTTCTTTGACTACTTTCAGTTTTTTTGTCTAGTAAGTTTAGAAATAGATAGACAAGTCTGGACATGGTGTAGCATCATTTGGCTGTTTTCTGTTACCTTTTGTTTTCAAACCAACGGGATGGAATGTTAGGCAGTGAAAAGCTAACAAGAGAATAAGCTCAATGTTTGAGAGACGAGGATGCTGCGACTGTTAACTGGACACATTAGATGGGATAGAATTATAAATGAATGCATTAGAAGAAAAAGTTAGGATAGAATCTACTGTGGAACAAATGGTAGAATTTTGCCGATTTGGTCATGTACCAAGAAAAACTATTGATGAAACATGTAAAAAGAACTTAAGTTTTAATGCCTTGTCTATAGACGTGGTTTATGATAGGACGCAATGGGTTATTTGATTGGTTTATGATAGGATGCAATGACATTGTTTGATTCATTTAGCCAACCCCACCAAGTGGGAAAATGTGTATTTCCTGTTGTTGGTCTTGCATATCTTGGAGGTTGGAGCCCTTGATATGTATACCTTGTTCCTGAGATCAAAAGTAGCAGCTATAGTACCATTCGGATCTGCATTTTACTCAAATTTGGATACTATGTTGGTCAGAGCACCTAAATTAAAACTGTATTTTTCTGGACCTTCTTTCAGATGCTGGGGGTAGCAAGAATTTTGGTACGGGCAAAGATATTGGAACCCATCAAGTCTCTGAGAAAGTTGCACCCCCTTTGCCAGCTGCGCAAGAGACAATATATAAAGAAAAAAGTACTGGAACAAGGTGACTATATTAACTGATTACATTGTTTTGGTAACTGTCATTGATATCCTGATTGTTGATTACTATTCTGCAATGTGAATCGAGTGCTGGTACATTTGGGTGAAACTATTTAACTATACATGCTTTGCAGCTCTACATCCGTTATTGTCAATGGTCCTACAAGTGAAGGTTCTGGAACTACTAGTTTTGTGAGTCCTTCCCCTTCATCAGCTGGAAGTGGAGACCGAATGGGTCCATCTTGTGGTGGTAATGATAATTTGGATAGTGCTTTGCCTTCTGATAGTGCACATAAAGGTGCAACAGTTACTCCCGGAAGTGGATCTATACACTCCTCTAGTAACTGCTCAGGGTCTGTACTTGTGTCTTCATGAGGCATATATTTTTCCTTTTCAGACCCAGTACTGGTTCCGTCTAGTGATTCATGGGTGCCTGGTGCTGCTGGTGCAATTAGACGTGATGTGGGAAGCCAACGTCCTCCTGGGGAATTAAATCCTGTTAACTCTGCCGAGAACAAATTAACTGCTGGTTAGTTGTTTGAATGTTTGATATTTTGTTACTGTCATAATTTGTTGGGTTTTAAAGTTTTCCTATTTAATTAACGAAGAATTTTCCCCCAATAACTGTATGCCAGCTTCTGAGACTGGTAGCTCTTCTGTGCAAGGAAAGATTCAAGTCAAATCTCAGGGATTGACTAAGAATCACCCTATTGAGATTTCATCCACTTCATCAACAGTAACTCATGGGAGCTCTTTGACTGGTCGACCTTCCTCAAATTACGGTAGCCGATCACAACAGTTAAGTGGCCCTCAGAAAGGTACTTTATATCTCTGTGCGGTTCAACAAGTACACTTTCTCTTGTTGTCCATATCCTTGGCTGTTTCTTATTTCCTTGCACTCAAAGTTTACATGGGACTCACATATGCATCATGAATGAATGTTTTACGGATGTGCCTTCTTTTAAGTCTTATGGTTTTGTTTTGCCTTTTTTCGTCACAGACGGTGCTTATCCTGCAATTTCCTTGTGATTGTTTTCTTAACGTCTTAAACAAATTTCTTCTTTCATATAAAATTATAGTTATGTCTACTTTATGAATTTTCAAGTAATATGTTACGGTAACATTTTCTCCGCTTTAACAATGCAATAGACCGGGTAACTATGGAATCAATGTGTTTGTACTTTTGTACAATCTGTTGATAAGTTAGAGCATTGATTCCTATGCACGTGCCTGCATCCGTCTTCCTAATTTCTTGTTGTTTTCTAATTTTGGCCTGAAACTGTGAATGTGATATTGAAGCAATAAGGGAAAAGAGAGGTAGAAAGAACTAGAGAGGATAATAGAATTTTAAGAAGGAAGCATTATTTTAATCAATGGGGTAAAGCTGTTGCATGAGCCTTTATTTAATCCTTGACAGGCAGGCAGCCCCTGTATAAATTTAAAACACTTCAGTTGTGATTAGTGGCTGTATAAGAATCAAATAGTTCCTTTAGTATTGCCTTGTTAGTGCAGGTATGTTTGCACCTAAAGTGTTGAGATGGTAAGTGATAATAATATGTAGTCACTAGGTCTTGAACTCAAGAATTGGTTAATGAAAACTAAAAGCTTAACCACTAAACCTCAATGCATGCTTTTTGTAGATGTTATAGTCATAGTTGGAGAGTCGACAGAGGAAATAAATAGTAAGTTAAAGTTGTGAAGACAAATTTTAACAAAATGCATAGCTTTCATTTAAGTAAATCAGAGTGCATGGAATGTATGTTCAGCAAGATGTACACTAATTCTACGTTAGAGGTGGGAGACCACACCGTACTAGTGCAACAAGTTGCAAGGTTTAAGTATTTTGGGTCCATCATATAAAAATAAAGTAGAGACAAAGGCAGAGACGATTCAAGGTGGGTAGATGAAATGAAAGTGTTACAGGTGTTATTTTTGATAGAAAAGTACCACTTGCGAAATTATATGGGACTAAATGTTGGGCGTTAAAGAGCCATCAAGATATTGAGCTCAATGTTGCTACGATGAGAGTATTGCATTAGATGAGTGGACACACTATTAGACAAGATAGGATTAGAAGTGAATAACATTAGAGAGAAAATTGAGGTAAAACCTATTGGGGAAAAGATGGTAGAAATGAGGTAGGTGGTTTGGATGCCTGAAGAAGACTTGCAGAAGTCTTAATAAGAAGATTAGATCAGATGGATAGTACTAGAGGGAGACCAATGATAACTATTAATGAAACCATGCAGAGGGACATATATTTCAATGGCATGTTTGTATACATGGCATGGTTTTCGATAGGGTTCAATGATGCTGTTTATGAAGTTAACTCCACCTAGTTGGAAAATAATTGGTTGTAATTGTTGGAGCAGCAGCACTAGTAGTATTGCCATATTAGGGTTTGATCATGTGAGGACTAGAAGTCCTAGTAAGAAGAGTAGATTAGGTGAAGGGTAGCCCAATAGGTAAAGTTAAAGAGATAACAAGAAAATTATAGAAAGGACTTAGATTTAAATGAGTTGTCCATTGACAGGACACACTAGCGTGTTTGATCCATATAGTCAACCTCACCTAGTGAGAAAATGCCTTGTCGTTTTTATTATTGTTGTGTAAGGGGTTTTTGTTTGTTGTTTTCGATGTTGTGGTATTATTACCATGTATGCAGAATCCCTAAGAGTAGATTAGATGGAGGGTAGCCCAATCATGTTATCGATATTGCACGTATCGTGATACAATACATGCGATATGATGCAATATTGATGCCCAACAATGCACATCGGAGCTTGTATCGAAATCTGTCATGTATCGCTGCCGTATTGCCGGAATAGCGATTTGATTCGCGTCTGTGTGATTCAACCAGCGACTGTGGCTGCCGCTTTTCTTCCTGGCACCATGGCGGTTACGGCAGCTAAACTCTTCAGATCTGGACTCAGATCCTTCAGATCTGGATTCAGACGACTCCGTTGGTCACAACGGCGAAGACAGCGTCCAGAAATAAGGCTTGACGTGCCACCATGCGCAGCTGCAGCGATGGAGGAGCAGAGGAAAGTTGGTTTCCGGTGAACTCTGGTTTTTTTTCCAGAGAATACTGGTTCTTGAATCGGTGTTTATCATCTCTGCATTTCTTCTCTTTGGCTTTCACGTGCTCTTCAATCCCTTTTTTACTGTTCTCATATGTCTTATCAGGTTTTTGCATTTTCACCTGCTACCCCTCTCTGCAACTGCTATTATCCCATGTGCATAGTACTGACACACCATTTTTAAATTTTAAATACTTATTGCTTATAAAAGATTTTAAAATTAGAGATAAAATTATGACAAATATTCATAAACAGTACCTGAACTATAATTTTTTTATACCGTGTTCATAATTATATTATTTTATGCTTTGTCTTTGTACTTTTTAATTTTAGGTTGTAATGTTTGATTAATTTATTATTTAGGACATACTTATGATTCTGTTTGTCTAAAAATAAGTTTTTATTTATTTATACTTAGCATATTATTTTGGCATATTTTATGTATATAATTAATATTTTTTAATATAACCTCCATGTCTCTGCTGTATTTCTAAATTTTTAAGTATTGATCATGTCTCTTACAATATGATTTACGATTCATGATTTGGAAATGAGCTTTTTGATACACGATTTGTATCCTGATTTGATAATCTTGAGCCCAATCATTAGAGGTGGAGACAGACCGAGAATAACTATAGATGAAACCATTAAGGGGCTTGTATTTAAATGACTGGTATATAGACCTGGTTTTTGATAAGGTACAATGACTTCATTTGATTTATGGAGCTGACCCCACTTAGTTGGAAAAGACTTGGTTGTTTTGTTATTGTTGTTGTAGACCTCGTTTTTGACAAGGTACAATGGCTTCATGTGGCTTAGTTATGTGAAAAGACCTATAGAAGCCCCAATTAGAAGAGTAGATCAGACAGAGGGTAGTCCAATAGGTAAATGTAGAGGTGAAGTCTATGATGATATTAGAATAGCACGATTGCATTTATGTGAAAATTTTCCCATGCCTTATTAGTATGCATGATACTTACTATTGCTTGTACCCTAGTTAGTTATCACATGATTGCGAAGATTCAGTCATTAATAATACCCAGTGAATGGCCAAAGGTGAATGACCACATTGGATGTTAAGTGTCTTGAACTGTCTAGCTGTATGGTTTGAATTTTATGATATTTGTATGCCTGCTTGTATATACTTGCAAGGATATGCTGCTAACGGTAAGTTTTAATTTGTTAGATTGATTTCTCAGGATTTATAATTAGTTTCTGTTTCCTACAGCTGGTTCTAATAAGGAGTGGAAACCAAAGCCGACAAATACGCTTAATCAGGGTTCTGGGCCAGCTAGTGCATCCGAGACTCCCTCCATTTCAGCTGAAGTAACTGGGCAGTTACAGTCTGTGTCTGGTGCCCTTGTCACCGAAGAAGCTACTTCAGAACTGCAGAAGAAGCTTGAAGATTTTCATCTTCCACAGCGTCAACATGTTATACTTCCTAACCATATCTTTGTGCCTGAGTCTGAGAAGAACAAATTTAGCTTTGGAAGTTTGGGAATCACTTTTGGAGTTAATACAAGCTATGTTAGTGCCCCAGAGAGCGAAAGGAGTTCTACACCTCTTTCTGAAACATCTGAGGCTGTTGAAGACACTGTGGAGGAACAGGTTTCAAGGTTGTAATGTTTAACTATGTTCTTTGAAAATCTAGTTCCTCTAACACTTAGAATCTGTTTTTGACAAATACTACTAAAACTCTGAGAATCTAAATATAGAACTCTTGAAGTAATTTCATTTTTGTAATGGATAGAATAATTATTTTAATATCTTAGCCTATGATTAACCATTAGCATGTCGTATTTTTTGTCTAACTTTTTATAAGTGAAGCTTTGCCCTAGATCATGATATTTCCAGCGAGTGACCACATTTTAAATAAACTCGACCACAGTTGTGTATTTTCCTGCAACAAGTTCCTTCTTTTAAATAGATTTCCGTTGTCCTGACTAATTGTGCTTTTACTTCAGCAGTCAAAACGCTGCTGTTACTTCTGAGGCGGGAGATTATGCTGAGCATCCAGAGTCACCAACAAATATAGCTGAGAATTTGTCATCCAGTGAGGTTGATGGGTCATCCAGTGCTATACAGGAGTATAATGAGTCTAAGCAAGACACTGCTTTGCCATCTGGGGGTCATCAGTACTCTGGGGCGCATGCCTCTTCGAACTACAGTTTGGGTTTCATGCCTCCCCCAATGTTGAGTACTCAAGCTACTCCATTTGACAATTCTGATTCTGAAACACGTGATATTTCTCGGCTTCCAAACTATGTGGTGAGCCCTGCTTCCTCTATATCTTTACATTCATTGATTAGTTTAGCATGCATCATTTTTGTGTAAGAAGTTAAATTTGATTCTTTTCTTATTATAGGTCCAACAACCATTCGATCCAACTAGTTACTATCCCCAGTTTTACCGCTCAGGGGCTGATAGTGATGGTCGCCTTTCTCCCTTTCCTTCTGCCGGGGTTGCTACTAAGTATAATGGCAATGTTACGGTGCTGCCTACGCCAAATTCTCAGGCTCCACAAGAGGTTGGCATTGATATTATTGCTATTTAAATCCCCTCTACTTTTCTGCTTGCTTCTTAGAATGTAATGTTTTTTCCTGGGGGGGGGATATCATGTGTATATCCTAAACCATAAACACTAACCACCAAAATAATATTTGAAACTGTAGTGTATGTTTGATCCATTTATTAAGTACTTTTTAGGTGTAGTGGGGGTTGAAAGTTGAAAGTATGGTTGCACCTCTAAATTTGAATTTGATCTGGGTTTTCTTGAATTTTCATTCAGTATGACTTTCAGAAACCTGTTTTGTCAGCTGTCAATTTAAAGTTATTTCTGAAAAAGAATACTGAAGTATTTTAGGTGGAAACGATCATGCTATATGCACAGGTTTGAAGCTGGTAAGTGTTGGAAACATAAATCCCATCATATGCCTTCTCCTTATAGCTTAAACTTTTGGAAGAGTTGGTCATTGACATGGTATCAAAGTGGTACTACCCTTCATGACCTCTACCCATCACCATTTCATTGCCCAGTTCCCTAAAGTCTGAAATCTTATCGCATGATATCTGCGCTCCTTATAACCAAATGACCAGCAGTTCAATATTTATCACCTTTGTTTTTTTAAATAAAGTCAAATTTAGCAAAGGATAGAGAGAACGTGTGCATTGTCCTTACTTTGAGCCCAAAGGGCTATTGCAAGATGGGACGTGTTAGAGATATAAAGTCATTCATGAGCTTCCCACACAACACTTAGCTTTTGGTAGAATTGGTCCTTGGAAAGATGCATTACAAAGAATTGGTCCTTGGAAAGATGCATTACTAATTCAGAGATAGACAATCAATTATAGTGATCTCTATCATGGCTGCTATGGTGCACTCAAAATGATTCTTCTATTATTTGTTAGATGCTTTAATAGGCATATGAAATTATTGTGCGCTCATTCATCTTTGCTTGTTTATTATTGTAGTCTGTCTGGGAACATGCATTCTCCTTTTTGTGTTGCTACAAGTTTTTCTTCTCACTTAGGTTGGTTTGTAGCTTGTTTTTCCCTGTTGTACTGACGATGGCAAGAACCAACTTTACGATACTATTAAATTTTGCTTATCATTATTTTCTTCTAGTAAAATGTTATCGTATGTTGGGAAATCACGAGGAAGAGACCCAACCTTTAAATACTCTAGTGTTTAATACAATTGTGTCTATCTAATTGTTGAACATAAACATGATTTTGTCAAAAAATTTATGCTATTTTATATTTGCAGGGAGGTATCTTGTCCTCAGCAGGTTCAGCACCACTTGTGACTCAAGCTGCTGGGCTGATGCAAAGCTCAATAGCTGTTACTCAGCAGCCTGTGCCCGTCTTCCGACCACCAAGCGGGGTTCATATATCCCATTACCCTCCTAACTACATTCCTTATGGTCATTACTTTTCACCATTTTATGTCCCACCTCCAGCAATCCACCACTTTTTGGGTAATGGTGCGTTTCCTCAACAACCTCAGGCCAGCAATGTATATCCACCTCCCCCAGCAGTGGCTGCCGCCACAGGGATGAAATATCCTCTTCCACAGTTCAAACCTGGAGCAAATGCAGCTAATCCAACTCACCTTGTAATGCCAAGTGCCTATGGTGCATATGGCTCCTCTCCAGCTGGTTATAACCACAGTTCTGCAGCAGCTGCAGGAAACACAACCTCTAATGAGGATCTTGGCTCGTCCCAGTTTAAGGAAAGTAATGTATACATGGGTGGACAACAGGTTTGTTCCTTTTGATTTAATATCTTCAGTATAGTAATTCGGTAAATTACAGTAACCTCCCCCAAGGTCTATCAATATTACACTTACCCCCTCTAGTTTGCAAGTTGATGCACACCTCCCATGATTTGTTTAGGGTTTGCACAATGACCTCCCCTAAGCCATAAATTCTATATTTTAAAAAATTAATAAAACACAAACTGAATATTTTACCCTTAACTATGGGATAGAGGTAGAAGATTGTGGATTAGGGACTTTTTAATTCTTAAGGGTAACATTGAACTTTTGAAAATTATTGAGATAAGGGAGGTGAGTTTCAACTTGTAAACTAGAGGAGGGCAAGTGTAATGTTGATGGATCTTAGGGTAGGTTGGTGTAATTTGTCCCTAGTTGTTTGCCTAAGAATTTTAAAGGCCTTATATTTGAACGGCAAAAAATTAGATGAGGATCCTCTCATGTTTAAAATGAACATGAAAGGAGCATATTCACATCTTCACCCTTCACTAACATGGCCCTCTCGTGTTCATTTTAAACATGAGAGGATCTTGATCCCAAAAAATACACCACCTTCACATGTACATGCCATGAAATTTTCTGCTGTACTTCAATGTTGATATTTTTGGTACCAAAAGATGTAGATTTGATGATAATCATGTTGTGTGTTTCCTTTGCAGAGTGAAGGTTCAGCAGTGTGGGTGGCGGCTCCTGGCCGAGACATTTCCAGTTTGCCCACGAGTTCATTCTACAATCTTCCACCTCAGGGTCCGCATGTGACTTTTGCCCCAACTCAGGGTGGCCACGGAACCTTCACTGGCATCTATCATCACCCGGCACAGGCAGTGACAGCTGCAACAGTTCACCCGCTGCTACAACAATCTCAGGCAATAGCTGGAGCAGTTGATATGGTAGGACCAGGAGGCAATGTTTATCAGCAGCCTCAGCACACACAGATAAATTGGCCGAGTAACTACTAAGGATGGGACATCTTTGTGACAGCTAAACTATTTAATCGAAACCTATATCGAGGTGAATTTTTGGGAAACACTGAAATGTTGGTTGGATGGAGTTCCATGAGGATATGGCAATAGTTGGCTGCATTTGCGTGTAACAAGCTGGAAAATTCGCCAATAGAATCTTCTGATTGCTTGGGTTGATGACATTGAAAGGTAGGACACCTGTAACCGATATTGACCATTAAAGATAGACGAGTTAGAAATGTATGCAGGCCCTCGCTTTTTCTCGCTCCTGCTGTTTTGTGTTGCCATTAATCCCTTTTCGTAGCTCCAAGCTTTTCCCTCCCTTTCTTTTTATTGAGGTTCTTGAACTCTATTTGAGAGTATTGTTGAGTGGTGAGAAATGCCCCCTCTTTCTAGTGTGAGTTTATATAGGGTTTGGAAGGGTTAGGTTGTCGGGGAAAGCTTTTTCTGTTGCCTCTTCTTGTCTTACCTGTAAAGTGAATTTTGATAGCAAGAAAATTATTTACTGAAGCTGTTGTAATGCTATGGGCTAAGCAAACTGTCAATTATTTCAGCTAAATGATGCATGATAATATTATTTGTCATTGTTTAAAGAAAAGTGGGGTTAGGACTTGGGAACACTTGTGCAATTCGTGGAGTTTCCTTTGTTTCTTGATTTTGTTTGATTCCTGATCCTAGTTTTGTTCGTGCGCGTCTCAGAATGTGTATGAGATATATATGTAATTGGATTCTGTTCAGTCAGCATCAAAAAATTCTGTGAATGCCTTTGGAAGTTGTATTTGATCTTTAGCCATTATGTAGGGTGGTGTAACCTAGAATGATGAATGGTTTGGCACGGTGGAATTAAATGATTTGGTATATTTCTACTATAAGAATAAGGGGAGCATTGAGAATAATAATTATTGTTGTCTCACACCGGTTTTACATGAGTTAATTATGAACAAATTAATGTTTTGTTGATCGTGCATTTTTTTTTCTATATGTCGTACATATTTTATGGTTAACAAGATAATTAATCTAATTAATTATGCAACAAAAATGCATTATTCATAAACGTGGAATTAGGGTATTTTTTAAAATAATTGGATTTTATCTATGTGATACCAAAAAAATTCTATTTAACATTAGGCTAAAGCGAAGGATTACTAAAATGTATCGTAGATAATTGTGTATCAATGCATCGTGAAATCACACTCCGGTGCATCTTAACTTATGTGGTGCACCATAGCATCCTTCCCATGTAACGTGTAATTGTTTGATAAAAATGAAAAAAAAAATTACTTGATGATGTGACATGAGGAATGAAGCAAATAACACCAAAATGCCTCAATCATATATATATATATATATATATATGACTCTGCGCCTCAGCCATACTTGTCATCTCAAAACCCAGCCTCTTGCAGAAGATCTTAACATTCACAAAAGTAACATGATTTTTTAAAAAGGTGAAGATAGGAGGTTTGAATCTCCACACTAACTCCTTGATATGACCATGACCTACTTTGATTTAAATAATTGAAATATAACAAAGAAATTTATTTAGCACCTTAATTTCAAATAAAATAATTGAAGGAAGTTTGAAAACAAAATTATATAATTCACATTAAGTGAGTGTGGTGGCAATGTGGTGAATACCACTTAATGTGCCCAAGCATAAAGAGACCATGGAATTCGTTCTCCTCTAAGATTGGCACATGATTAACACTTGACCTGTTGACCTTTAGCCTCAACCCGAGATGGCTATCCCATTTCCAAAACCTCAACCAATGAAGAGTTAAGAGGAAAATCGAAACCTGGTATTCTTCCCTCTCGCCATAGTAGCAAGCTTGGATCATTTCCTTCGTCCAATTTAGTTCACAATTTAGATCAATCCTGCATCTAAACCGACCAAACTCTGTGTGTGAACTAGTTAAACTTGATTTAAATTGAAATGAATCGCAGGTCAAACCTGGATGAATTGTCCCGCAAGATTCAACCACTAGGTATGAAAATTTAATTCCTTGCACCTATGGGTCACACTAGTTGAACTAGTGACCTAATGACTTAGTGGTGCTGATCGAGTTTAATAATTAAGCTAAAGATAATGAGAAGCATTAGAATTGCCTCAGGTAGCTTGGTATTCGCAACCCCACCCTTGGATTTTTCACTTGGAGCCCAAGTCTTCACCATGTAACTGGCATGTCTCCATGCAGAACGTGCAATCACCTTCTTGGTAAAATCCCACATGCCCTGATATCCTTACCTCTGTTTTTCTTGACTTCTAATGAGGAATCAAGTACTTGCTTCCCTTTTGATATATTTTTTTTTATTCTCCACCATAACTCACTTCCCCGTATCTTTGCCATTAACATGAGTAATTACCATTTCATTCATTATTTTGAATTTCAATCTCACGTAAATTCTCCTCTACAATCTTTTCTCAGAGATCCTTCGACGTGTCATGCTCCGCTACCTGAGTTCTCCTCTCTCTCCTCCATGGCCTTGTGCCAACAGTCTCAAGCGACACGACCATAACAAGAGCCCTTTTCTTTTTCTACAAATCAGTTAGACCACCCTCATACTCAATCTGATGTCAATGATCATTAATCCAGATTTCCATATGCTTTATTGAGATTGATCTCAATACAAACTCTCACAAACTTCCTCACTCAACCTTCTTTGTCGTCATATATCCCAACAACAATTCACCTGATGATGATTTTCTCATCAAAATACGCGAGATTAAAACATAGAAACTGGATCCAAAATGTAGTACGTTGGGTTGAATTGCGATATATGTCCAAACCTTGACAACCAAGTAACCATCGTCTACCATCCATGGACTACCCCTGATGGCTTTTTCATTATTTGTAAGACGGTTTAACTTCATCATGAAGCAACCATTCCCTACATCCATAACTTCACACCCAACAAAAACTCTCTACAAAAACCACAACTTCTCTCCCATTCTAGTGTAACTGGAGGAAGCGCCCAACACCTTCACAACTAGGGTATCCCACCACAAGGACAAGATACGTTGCAAGAGTTTGTCATCCATGTCAATCATAGGATGTCTTCGAGTCCCCACCTACAAAGGACTGCTTTGCCAAATTATCCAACTTGGGATCATTAACTAGTGTTGGTGGTAGCTGGCTCCCCCACCCCCCCC
>QANU01061708.1:74254-97839 GCA_003254905.1 Nissolia schottii | reverse complement strand
CCCCACCCACAGATCTCCCTGCGGCCTCTTCTCGGGCCTCCAAGCTCCGTCGCGCCTGCTTGCGCCTCCTGCTCGCGTCTCCATCGTTTCGCTGCTCGCGCCTCCTGCTCGTGCCCCCTGCTCGCGCCTCCGTTCCTTCGCTGCCGGCGCCTCCTGCTAGCGCCTTGCTGCTCGCGCCTTCCCGATCTGTGCGCTTCCCTTCTCAATCTGTGCGCGGCTCCAGATCTGCTCGCGTCGCTGCTCCTCTCGCGACCTAGCACCTGCCGCCAGCTTCACCTCGTGACCTCGCGACCCAGATCAACTTGACGAATGACTGTCTCGAAAGTCCTGCACAAGTCGAAGACCTCATCCACCTAGGATGGTTGGCATCGGCTAGGTCCCAGGCAACGCGTGAACTTTGAGTTTCCTACTAAGGTGCCATTGCAATCCGCGAGAACCACGAGACGACAGCCACGCGACGCGTGAAGAAGAAGGCGAGCACGCGAGGGGGGTGGTGCAGATTTGAGGAAGGCGACGGGGGTGCTGCAGAGAGAAAAGAGCAGCCCCGCGCACGACGGCGACGGCGGCGGCGGAGGAGTGGCGGCGGCTGGAGGAGGTGAGGGAGGAGGCCCGGAAGGGCGTGAAGAGCGGCGAGGTCGCGATTGTCAGCGCTTTCTTTTTTCTTTTTCTTTTTTTTAAAACAAAACGGGTCGGTCATAATTTGGGTCGGGTCGTGGGTCTGGGTTGGGTTTTGGGGGGTTATGCCACGTGGCATCCCACGTGGCGCACCGCATCAGCGCCACGTCAGCCCAGTCAGCCCAGTTAACCCTCACCCCACCCCAGGGACTAAAACCTAATTTTATAATTTTTCAGGGACTAAAACTTTTAGGCAGGGACTAAAATCAAACTTTCTAATTTTACAGGGACTAAAAACATAATTAAGCCTTATAAAAATCACTCATATTTATTTAAATATATTTATTTAATATTATAGTAGAACTCTTCAAAACATTTTTATTTGTAAAACCTTTTGTTCTCCCATTTTCATCCTACTTGTCCTACCTTTTTCATTCACAAATTTTTCATATTTCAATAATCCCTATTAAAAAGATAAGAGAGCGTACTTGTTGAATGCACAATTGCCCAACTTCACATTAAGTTTCATTTGTTTTCAAAGAAAAAAAAATCCTTGGGCATATGAAAAACTATTGTTCTGTAACGTGCATGGTTATCAAACTCGCGAGTTTAAGTAAACTCGTGGAGCCTCCGTAAACTCGGATCGTAAACTCGTATGAGTTTACCTATTATTAAAAAAAATTAAAAATATTTTAAAAAATTATTATGCTACAAAAATATATTTAATAAAACTTGAAATTCATAAATACTTTTAACTCCATAACAAAGCACTAATGAAGATGAAATATATGATTTCTAAGTTCAATTCATATATAATACATAATACATATGTTTGAACAAGAACATATTCTCCTCCACATAAACTTAATGACAAGTAAAATCTATCAACACAAGAGAGAGATGGTGTATTGAGCAACCAACATAGTATTGAGCATCACAGGAAGCGAGTATGTGACGAAGAAGCATCCAATCCAAAACATTAAAGTACAGATAACGATGCAGAGGTCACACACCCTGGTGGAAAAGATCTCTAAGAAAATGATGAAATACATACGATGGATTAGGAACGAAGTACGATGACACTACGGAGCAGGATTGCATGCGCAGCTGTAAAAAAAACAAAACAAAACAAAAAAACAAAAAACAAACCTGCCTGTGGTAAACTCGTACGAGTTTACCCAGAAACGAGTTTACATGCGAGTTAGCTCGATTTTACTACCTAAACTCGTAAACTCGTACGAGTTTACGAGTTAACTCGCGATTTTGATAACTATGGTAACATGTATTTGCTAAAGTGAATTGAGAAAAAACGATTACCAACAATTAAACACCACTCAGTGTTCACAGTATACTCAAAAGCAATGTGACAGCGTCAACGAACAAGGAAACAGAGGAAAACAAGTTGTAGATCCGAAGTACAGGGAGGATCATTCCCGAAGTACAGTGACAATCTAATCAATTTAATTAAATAGTTTGAT
Organism: Nissolia schottii; assembly: GCA_003254905.1. Taxonomy (NCBI): domain Eukaryota; kingdom Viridiplantae; phylum Streptophyta; class Magnoliopsida; order Fabales; family Fabaceae; genus Nissolia; species Nissolia schottii. Next base: position 95,746 of record QANU01061708.1, on the reverse strand, counting down.
TTTTTTTATTTGTCTAAAAAGTTATTTTTGCAATTTCAAACTGAAGATGATACTTAGGTAAAAAATTTCTTAAAATAGAAAATGTAAAATTTATCTTATTAATATTATAGACAAAATTTATTCAAGGCCACAATTCACTTTTAATGTGATTGACCACTCTTAAGTATTTTTTTTGTACAATTTCTATCTGTCACTTTAACCTTATACACAAAAGGTTATAAACTCAATGATGAAAAATGTTTACCAGAACATTTTTATTTACATCATTCTATTAAACTTTTGTATTTAAAAGTTTGTAAAGGATAAAATCACAAAACCAATAGCAAATCATTAATTGATATATGTTAGAATAGCACATAAAATAAATTAAAAATTTTACTCGTAAGGACAAATAAAGTGGCAGAGAAGATTTAATTCTTCAAAGCATTATTACGGTATGTGGCGTTTCGCCCATTTGTTAATAAAAAAAATATAATAACATCAACATCCCCATTAAACTTTCGTCAAGTTGCAAGTAGACACATCAAACTTTTAAATTTTTAAATTTAACTCTTAAATTTTTATTCACTTACAACCACCACCAATTATTTTTTTATGGACAACGAGGTCGACCCTGAAAAAACAAACAAGAAACTACAACCCCACTACACAAGGGAAAAACATACCAACTCTATCAGCTAACAGGGCTAAGGACAAAAAATTAGGAATCGAGTCATACAAATCGAATCCCAAAGAGCAAAAATGACCCTGTTCGGCCAAGGAATCCACATAAGAATTGACTTCCCTAAAAACATGTTTAATATGGACATTCTGGATCTTAAGGTTCTCATATATAGCCTTCACCAACGGGGAGTAAGGGTGACTAAGACACGGGGGATCATGGAGAAAATTTACAGCGCATTTAGAGTCAAACTCCAAAATCACTTGCTGAAAACCACATTGAGTTGTCCAGGAAGTGCCAGCAAAGGCATCTCAAAGCTCAGCCAAAATGACGGAGCAATACTCAATGTTGTAACGGGAGGCAATGGCAAAATTCTCATGGTGGTCCCTGATAAACCCACCACCAATCATTAACTCTCATAGTTAGAGTTTATGTCAAATTATATTTAAATTTCTATCATTCTTAACCGTGTCAAGATTTATGAGTGTTACGTGTCAAAGTTTTTACTAATTGTTTCTTAATCTCTCTTTTGTTATCTCATTAAATATTATTTAAAAACATATCAATATATTAAAAAATTAAAATATTAACAATATATTTAGAATATCCACATATTTTTTTTCTCGTACTTAGCTAGCAATATCAAAATAAAAATATATTAATATTTTTAGAAACATTATATGGAAAAATAAATAAAAATTTTGTGAAAAAATGGTTTACATTTTGATACTTGATAGACATAAATCTTGTTAAATCATTTAGTAATAACATTATATTAAAAATTATTGTAACTTAAGAAATTAATTAAAAATTTTATAATTTTTGGTGATTTTTTTTGTAAGTAAAAGAAAATTTAAGAATGTAATTGAGAGATTTGATTGGGGCTGTCAAAATGAGCTCAACCCACGAGCCTGACTCGTTTACACAGTTAAATGGATGAACCAAGCGTATAAATCTAACTCGTAAATAGTAAAAATTCATTCAGACCTGACCCGTTTAGTGCTAAAATAGACATAACCTACAGACTAACATGTTTACCTGCATTAAATGGACGAACTAAACGTATAAAACCTGACTCACAAATAGTAAAAATCCATTAAGATCTAGCCCTGTTTATCCCGCGGGATAAATGGGTTAGACTAACCCGTTTGACAACGTTATATTTAATGGTTGATGTAGCTATTTGCAAGTGACTAAAAGTTTAAGAATTAAATTAGAAGATTTAAAAATTTAAGATACCTGCTTGCAATTGGGTAAAAATTTAAGGATATAAATTTCATTTTTCCAAAAAACAAACATGGTATCTTTTTTTTTTTTAATAATAGTTGATATAATTGATAAGAAATAACATTCAAAGAGCGTGGGCGATGGAGACATGACCCAAAAGATATGCCTAAGATCAAATTCACCTAAACTCTTGATAGTTTCGACCCAAATAAAACCTTGATAATTAAAATAAAAAGTAAAAATGTATCTTTTATTTAAAAAAAAAAATCTGTTTTTCTTTTGTTTTTAGCTAGCTTACGATCACGCACAGCTCATCACAGATTCGCAGACGAAGACTTTGTGCGAGTGAGTGAGCGAGTGAGCGAGCGAGAGCGAGAGAGAGAGAGAGAGAGGTGTCAGTGATGTCCTTGTGCTTCATTCCTCGTCTCTCAAGTTAGCAGGCAACATTAACAGGTGAGTCACCCCCCAATTCTCCATTCAGATCTTGCCAATTTTTGGATAAATTGTTATGTTTTGCTTCTGCTTCCTTTTCATTTACAGATCCATTACTTCTTGTTCATCTTCATTTGGAAAAAATAAAGGTTAATTAACAAAAATGAAAATGGAAACTTTAAACCCTTGGTTGCTATTTTCTTCCATTTTAGTTAACTGGGTATCATGGTTTTTCAATTTCTATGTAGGATACATATATTGGGGTTGATCTAATAGGCTATAGAAATGTTGGGTCGGTCTGCATTTTCCAGACATGGAAGCTTCCGGCCGGAGAACTTGGGGCAGAATGCCATGGCCCTAATTGGGAACGTTTGCTTCTCTGTGNTCCTCCATGTCATTGAGGAAATCCACTCGCCCGAGGGCGGCGTCCTCCGTATCATATTCTGAGGAAATCCACTCGCCCTATGGCGGCGTCCTCCGTATCATATTTTGAGGAAATCCACTCGCCTTGTGGCGGCGTCCTCCGTGTCATGTCCATGTCATATCATATCATGTTGTCATGTACATCAAGCATGTCATAGTGTCATATACAGGTCATATACATAGCAATTGTACTCAATATTTCATGTCGTCATCTTCATCATATTCATTGCAAGATCATCATCATATACTCTAACATATAGCATCTCATTATCATAAGCATCTAACATAATTCGTATCCCACAATCATCATCATATAGCATTACTATATAATTCCCTATCATCATAAACATTTAACTCGTTATACCATATAACTCATAACATTGTTCATATAATATTACTAACTCCACATAACTCATGGATACCAATCATGCACTGTCACTAACTTTACCAATCTCATAACATCAAATCCATCATATATAAGAAACATAATCTCATACTAAACCTTTCTTGAGAATAATAAACATAAATCTAGCAACTAGCAAAACAGACGTCTGGTTTCTGTCAGAAAATAACAATCATAATTCGGAGAGGTCCAAGACCTTACCCCAAGGTTCTTGATAGTCCTAAGATCATTTTTCATACTTAAAAATTCAGATTTCAATCCTAACTTCACGAAATTGCTATTTTTCCCTTTTTCCCAAAACTGTCGTTTCGCCCCCGTAAACGCCTTGTTTTCTTTGGAATTTTAGTTCTCAAAAACCCAATGGACTCAAGACTTGCCCTTGAGGTTTTTGATAGTTCTAAACCCATATTTTCTGAAAACAAACCCAGTTTTTCAGTCCCAAGATGTGAAATTTCCATTTTGCCCTTTTTCATAAAAATCCCGTTTTCTGCCTGTTTGCTGAGAAATTCATCGGGGACTCCAAAAATTATAAAACTTGACATCCCCACTCAAAATTTCGTGTAGAACTCAAAAATCACCTTAGTTTTTCATGATAAAAATCCCAGCATACAGTTCCTCTCAAAAAGTACCATATGCCTATTTCAGTTTTAAGCTTTCCTAAATTCTGACAGAATCACAGACAGCCCAACAGATCCAGACAATCATCAAAACATATATATATCAAAGTTCTATAAACATCATCCTAACCACATGTATTTCTAACATAAAACATAGCTCAACACATCCTAAATCACATAGACAGTGATTATGTCGGTTTACCCACGTTTATGCACTTGCTGCAGCCAGTTTGTGCAGAATCCCACCTTGCTTGATTATACCAAAGATCTTAACCTTAGAATAGATGTATAAGAGATTCCTTCAAGATGCTAGAAGAATTTGTGAGGTTAGGGTTTAGGAGGCTTAAGTTAGGTCTTGTGAGGAAAAGTCTCCGGGTTAAGGTTTTTGGACAGTAAAACGACTGAATGTGAAATTGGACAGAGTTTGGCCAAGGTTTCCAATTTTTCTCCCCAAAATTCTGATCTTGGGAGGTATTTATAGGCCTTGGGCTCAATTTTGCCTTCCCAAAATGCCCTTGGGCATAATTTATCAAAATACCCTTGCTTATGTCATGCATGACCTAAGCACCACCATGAGTCATCTTTGACTATTTGACTAGGCCATTTGGCCCTCCTCCTAACCGTGCAAAGCTTTGTGTCTTGGCCACTTTTTGTGGCCAAGAATTAACGGGCTCCGGCAGATCAATTTTGATCAGGTTTTTGGTGTTTTCGGTCCCGGTACTTCGCGTACGGCTGTTCTAAAAATATTCTGATCACGTCCTTGTGATCTCCTAATTTTTTTCTAAGTAATATTCTAGGGTCACTTAGGCATTTATGAATGCTCGTCTGTAGCCGTACCCTTTTTCGGATACTTTAGACTCGCGGTTGTGTGCAAAAGGCAGAAAGGGTTCGTTCTAGTGTCTGTAGAATTTTGAGAAAATGTGCAGAAATATTTCTACAGAAAATTTTCATCCTAAGAGTTTATGATTCTAACGGCTCAACTGAAATTAGAAATATTTTGGACAATTATCTAGCGAAATTCTGCTAAGGAGAAAGCGGGATATTACAGGGGATCATGGAGAAAATTTACGGCGCATTTAGAGTCAAACTCCAAAATCACTTGCTGAAAACCACACTGAGCTGTCCAGGAAGTGCCAGCAAAGACATCTCAAAGCTCAGCAAAAATGACGGAGCAATACTCAATGTCGTAACTGGAGGCAATGACAAAATTCTCATGGTGGTCCTTGATAAACCCACCACCAATCATTAACACTCATAGTTAGATTTTATGTCAAATTATATTTAACTTTCTATCATTCTTAACCGTGTCAAGATTTATGAGTGTTACGTGTCAAAGTTTTTACTAATTGTTTCTTAATCTCTCTTTTGTTATCTCATTAAATATTATTTAAAAACATATCAATATATTAAAAAATTAAAATATTAACCATATATTTAGAATATCCACATTTTTTTTTCTCGTACTTAACTAGCAATATCAAAATAAAAATATATTAATATTTTTAAAAACATTATATGGAAAAATAAATAAAATTTTTGTGAAAAATATGGTTTAAATTTTGATACTTGATAGACATAAATCTTGTTAAATCATTTAGTAATAACATTATATTAAAAAATTATTGTAACTTAAGAAATTAATTAAAAAATTTATAATTTTTGGTGATTTTTTTGTAAGTAAATGAAAATTTAAGAATGTAATTGAGAGATTTGATTGGGGCTGTCAAAATGAGCTCAACCCGACTCGTTTACACAGTTAAATGGATGAACCAAACGTATAAATCTAACTTGTAAATAGTAAAAGTTCATTCAGACCTGACCCGTTTAGTGTTAAAATAGACATAACCTACATACTAACATATTTACCCGCATTAAATGGACGGACTAAACGTATAAAACCTGACTCACAAATAGTAAAAATCCATTAAGGTCTAGCCCGTTTATCCTGCGGGATAAATGAGTCAGGCTAACCCGTTTGACAACGTTATATTTGATGGTTGATGGTGGCTATTTGTAAGTGACTAAAAGTTTAAGAATTAAATTAGAAGATTTAAAAATTTAAGATACCTACTTGCTATTGGGTAAAAATTTAAGGATATAAATTCCATTTTTTCAAAAAAAAAACATGGTATCTTTTTTTTTTTTTTAAATAATAGTTGATATAATTGATAAGAAATAACATTCAAAGAGCGTGGGCGATGGAGACATGACCCAAAAGATATGCCTAAGATCAAATTCACCTAAACTCTTGATAGTTTCGACCCAAATAAAACCTTGATAATTAAAATAAAAAGTAAAAATGTATCTTTTATTTTTAAAAAAAAATCTGTTTTTCTTTTGTTTTTAGCTTACTTACGATAACACACAGCTCATCACAGATTCGCAGACGAAGACTTTGTGCGAGGGAGTGAGCGAGCGAGCGAGAGAGAGCGAGAGACAGAGAGAGGTGTCAGTGATGCCCTTGAGCTTCATTCCTCGTCTCTCAAGTTAGCAAGCAACATTAACAGGTTAGTCACCCCCCAATTCTCCATTCAGATCTTGCCAATTTTTGGATAAATTGTTATGTTTTGCGTCTGCTTCCTTTTCATTTACAGATCCATTACTTCTTGTTCATCTTCATTTGGAAAAAATAAAGGTTAATTAACAAAAATGAAAATGGAAACTTTAAACCCTTGGTTGCTATTTTCTTCCATTTTAGTTAACTGGGTATCATGGTTTTTCAATTTCTATGTAGGATACATATATTGGGGTTGATCTAATAGGCTATAGAAATGTTGGGTCGGTCTGCATTTTCCAGACATGGAAGCTTCCGGCCGGAGAACTTGGGGCAGAATGCCATGGCCCTAATTGGGAACGTTTGCTTCTCTGTGTTTGTTGTTGGGGTCTTGGTCTTCACCATTATTGCTGCCACTTATGAACCAGAGGACCCTTTGTTCAACCCTTCTTCAACCAGGATCACAACCTTCCTCACTTCCAAATCCAATGCCACTTTCAAGTCTGACAACACCGTTGTTAAGACCGGCGAGGATTTCATGGCTGCCAACGAAACCGCATTCGGCTCTATCATCAACATGGATGATGTTGAGAACTCGGTTAGTGTCGACAATGCTGATGCTGCGGCCTCTGAGTGCAACAGCAATGTGGGCGGCCCTATCGATTGCAAGGACCCTGAGGTGTTTCATTTGATGATGAGGGCCACGATTGAGAAGTTTCAGGATATCCATTTTTACCGATTCGGGAAGCCTGTTCACGGGTCGAATGATAGTACCTGCGATATGGCGTGGCGGTTTAGGCCGAAGGAAGGGAAGGCAGCTGCGTTTTATAAGGATTATAGGAGGTTTGTGATTGACAGGTCCCAGAATTGTACGCTTAGTGTTGTTAGCATCGGGGAATACCATACTGGTATGAATGCTAGGAAGAGGAAGAAGAATCAGAAAGCTGGGCTCGAGAAGATGCCACCAAAGCTGGACCAGGCGAATGCATTGCCTGTTGTTGGTGAGATTGTTAATGACAGCCTCCCTGTGGTTGAGTCCGAAGGTTCATTCAGTCACGGTAAATACTTGATCTATGTGGGTGGTGGAGACAGGTGTAAGAGCATGAATCATTACCTGTGGAGTTTCTTGTGCGCTCTTGGGGAAGCTCAGTACTTAAACCGAACTTTGGTTATGGATTTAAGCATATGTCTTTCTTCAATTTACACTTCATCGAAGCAGGACGAGGAAGGCAAGGATTTCAGGTTTTACTTTGATTTCGAGCATTTAAAGGAGGCGGCATCTGTATTGGACAAGGAACAGTTTTGGGCAGATTGGGATAAGTGGCATCAAAAGGATGGGATGAATCTTCATCTTGTGGAGGATTACAGGGTCACACCCATGAAGCTTATGGATGTGAAGGATTCTTTAATCATGAGGAAGTTCGGAACAGTCGAGCCTGATAACTATTGGTACAGAGTCTGTGAAGGAGAGACAGAATCTGTTGTTCAAAGGCCATGGCATTTGCTATGGAAATCGAGGCGGTTGATGGATATAGTGTCTGTAATAGCTTCAAGGTTGAAATGGGACTATGATGCCATTCACATTGAAAGAGGGGAAAAGGCAAGGAACAAGGAGCTTTGGCCTAATCTCGATGCACATACCTCCCCGGACGCACTTCTCTCAACTTTGCGAGACAAGATTGACGACGGAAGGAACCTCTACATAGCAACAAATGAGCTTGACACTTCTTTCTTTGATCCACTGAAAGATAAGTATACCACTCATTTCCTTGATGAATATAAGGATCTTTGGGATGAAAACAGTGAATGGTACTCGGAGACAAGTAAACTCAACAACGGTGTTCCCGTAGAATTCGATGGTTACATGAGAGTATCCCTTGATACAGAAGTGTTCTTGAGGGGTAAGAAGCAGATTGAAACTTTCAATGATTTGACAAGTGATTGCAAGGATGGCATTAATACCTGTAATGTTGCAACAAATTAAATTTCTGTGAGATTTGAAATTCCAATCTTTGATAGGTTGAGATATACTCGTGTACTGTTAGTTGTTATCTATGTTGAATTTGAGAATTTGTAACCTATAGACTATAGTCCTAGCAATGAGGAGTAAAATCGTTTTGTATTGTAAGAATAGTGTCTACTTGGAGGTTTTGAAGTTTTCTTCTTATTTATAGCTCTTAATTGAAATTTGTTCCGTGCTTGAATCCCATTATATGCTATTCTTAATCAACCTTATTTTCGCATTCTACTTCTCCTTTTGCTAAAATCATACCAAATTACTACTAATTCGATTGTATAAAAATAGCACTTTCAACTGTTAGTTGTTAGGGGTGTTGGCTGTGTTGTTTATGGTATTTGATTTTGTTTCCTATCATGATGTGAGACATGAGGTAGGACGAAAAGGATAATTCTTTAAAGAGAAAGACAGGAGAGATATTTTCCGCTTATAAAAGTGCCTTTTGATTACATTTACCAAAAAACTTTTTGAAAACCATAAAGACTGCATGAAAGCTCTTTCAGCTGCAGATGAGGTTGTTGGGGATAGGTTAAAGATTAAGTAGAAAATCAGTAGGGTTAGTTAAGCTTTCACTGTATCAAATATAAATCTTAAGGAACATAAATAGCTCATAGGAAGTAGGTGAATTCAATGCACGTAAAACATCAACTTTCTGGTTGTCTATATTGAGACCAAAAAATAGGTTTTCTACCAATTTTCTTCTTTACAATACTCTTTTTGACTTCTGTCAGAATGGACACTTAATTTATTTGGGGAAGAAACATTAGTTTAGACCTCAACATCGTGCAGCCAACAACAACACGGTTCTAATTTGAAGCGGGGTATTGTACATAATGCTTGTTGGAACAATCAATAAAATAGGACAAAGTATACATGACCATAAAATTGCTAGAAATGGAAAGGCATGTTCAAAAGGTGATGCGTAAGCAACATACACTAAGTAACTCTAGTCTTCCAAATTCACAAGTTATACCAAAGCACAAAAGCTCTGTTCAAGCTATTCTCAATGGTAAAACCAGCGTTCTCTTAAAGTTAACTTTTTTTTTCTCAGCTGAGACTGATAGTCAATCCTCTCATTATTATTGTTGTAGATACTAGTGAAGTTGAATGTCTACTCTGACTTAAGTGACTGCTGGTGTATATTAGACTTCTCCTTTTTCCATTCTTTCAGGCTCAGTCATTTGATAATAAATCAAATGAAGCAATGAAATCTCATGGCTTGTGATTTACATCAAAACTTCTCTCAAGTGGATGATGGTCTTTATCCGCCTAAAAACCGTCCCCTAAAACAGCCTGTTTCTAAATTGACTCTCAAAAGTTTATCCAGATGATTTTGCTATACCACCCTGCAGCAGCCATAGTTTTTTCTCCCTGAGCCATGTATGGCATAAAAAATGTGTACAAAGGGGGACAGAAACCTATTTTTCAAGAAAGAACTATTTTGCATGGGACTTTAGGGCATATTTATTTTCCCCTAGCTTTGGATTTTTTAACTGGAACAAGAGTCAGCTTCTGGCCAGGTTTTTTGGTACTGGCCTCTGAGGATCTCAGCATTGGAATGGCAGCTTGATTCTGGTTTTTTTCTGCTTTGTCATCCACAAATGGTTTGACCTCGAATGCTCCTCTTGTGAACCCTCTAGCAACCTGAAGGATTGAAACGCGCCAGTCAGTGTTCGCTGGCAATGCAGTACTCAAAAGTTATATAAACCTCAGAAATAATTGATGCATCAATGGCAAGCAAAGCCATGCCCACCCAAAACCATAATTAATAGACTTCGCCACATAAAGCTACACCATATAATTATACTCTACATGTTCTCATATTTTCAAAACCTTATACGATTTTAACTTTAGAGTCAAGTCAGTGCCATTTAACTGCTTGTAAGGATACCTTTATAAAAGTTACTCTGAAGGTTTACAATTAGTATTGGACCCAAAAAAGTCCTTTCGGGATCATGTTACTGCCATATCAAAAGTTAATTTCGGGTTCAAATGTAATTCTACTGTTAGTTCTAAACAAAAGCACTTTTAGTATCTCCTCACTAACTATACACAATTACTTTCGAGTACATTATTGTTTATAAAACTCTCTTTCAAAACTAAGCATTCCGAAGTTAACTCTTCCAATATATACCATAGACTACATACCTATACATGCTTGAATAGTGCTTCCCACCTTTTTGAGAAAATGGCTTAAGTAAAGCCACATAATTTATTTTCATGGAAGCAATTTTATATAAATAATTGGGGTTGTTAAGAGTCCCACACTGCTAAAGCATAATGGCTAGATAACCTTTATAGAGTTGGACATCCCTCTCCTCATGAGTTAGCTTTTGGAGTTGAGTTAGACTCACTCAATTCTTGATATGGGATCAGGGCCTATCATGTGTTTGATATTGGACCCACCCGCAAATGTCCAATCCTACAAACTACACACTGCAGATGTCCCCTCTTAGGTGTGACAAGATTGTGTTGGAGTCTCACATTGCTAAGGGTTAAGAGCTAGATAACCTTTATATAGAAGTTGGACATCCCTCCCCCATGAGCTAGATTTTGAGTTTCAATTAGGCCCACTCAGTTCTTAATAGGGGCCAAAGTAGTAAATAAAACACAAGTTCTTCTGTTTTCTAAATAAATAATGGCAGTGAAGGCTTTACTCCCACACCTTGTAATGTAAATTTACCTCTACTATCCTCCCCTTAGACAATTAAACAATCGCAGGTATTTCATATAAATTTAAAGTAACCTGAATTGACAAACAAAGCATGGTGACCATTCTATAATCATAGCAACAATCATTAAAGTGAAAATATCCGTTGATAAGTATACCTTTAAGAGAATCCAGACTTTGAGTGAACTGCTTAATATTGCAAGCCTTGTCTTCTTCCCTGAAGTCAAGTATTCACACATATGATGGTCAACCCTCAGTATAAATTTTGGCCAGGACTTCGGGTGTTCAGGGTTTGCCTTACAGTCCATTGCTGCCTGATAAATGACGGAAGAGGACACAAGAAATCACCATCACTACAATGAGTAACAAACTAACAATACCAAGAGAAGTGAAAAGAATACCGTTATGATATAAAGAAACGACTAACGAGTCACTATTAGCGATGAGGAGAATGGAAGAAAGAAAAAATATCGCAGCAAGTAATATGCACTAGGGCACACCAATAGGGAGACCCCAAAGCCCATCTTACCAAATACATAAAACTTGTTGATTCTAGGTGCTCAAGGAATTATAAAATAGAGCTTCTAAAGGTTTTTCACTCTCATTCCAGTCTTTTTTGTTGTCTTTCATCCTCTTACATCTGAAACAAAATTTAGATTGAAATGTCTACTTACAAGAAACCGACAGATTTGCTGTTCAATTTTTGAGAAGGAGGTCTCTAAAGCTTCAACCCTGCCCGTGGCGTGGCAACAAGCACATGGTTCACTAATCATGAATGTCACACTTGGTCGAACCTGTCAAACATCGATAAAGCATTCATAATTTATTTTAATAAACGTTATCTAAATTTGACTGGGTGCTGTGCCAACAATCATCAGAATCAGATGAAGATGCAACTTAGAAAAATTGCAGTCCATGCATTATTCTTTTTCAATCCATAGCCATTTTTATTCGTGACTTGACGCAAGCATGAAAGAGGGAGGAGGACCGGTCAAATAACAGAAAAATGAAGATTGGCACACTATTTTAGAAGTTATACTTAAATAAAAGCATTGGAAGTATATACCAAAAGGACAAAATTGAAAACTAAATGTTTCAATGAAACAATCTATCTATTTCTATATTTGTCCTCCATTTTTTCTGTTTCAACAAATCAACTACAGGCATAGTGGCTAAATGCCTACATCAATGTACAATCATCATTATGTTACAATTGAGTCTGTTGTAATAAACTAACATAGACAAGCAATATACCCTCTTTCGTGTTATTTCCATGAGTCCATGTCTTGACAATTCAGAGACTTTCACCATGGATCTGTCTCTCTCAACGGCTTTCTTGACTTCTTCATACACCAATCTTTTATTTGCTGATCAGGAAGAATGCAAATTCTATAAATAAATTGATAAGGACATTTATAATACCAGTAGATGTCATTTGAGAGTGGCATAAAAAATGAACAACTTCATCTTTAAGCTAAATATCACTGCATCAGTTAAAATTTGAAAATATCACAACATTGAGCAGATTGTTTACATTGAGATTAGATGACTAAGTCAGATCTCCCAGTCCTAACTCCTTCATGAAGGTACAAAATGAGGGCACAAGGTGAGAAAAGAATTCTAAAAGTACACATGAACCTCATCATCCATGAAAACTTCCCCCCACTTTTACCCCCCAACCAAAGACATCCTAATGTAATAAAAATCAGGCAAAATCTTATATCTGCTGTGGCATTAGTTTTTTATGCACAAAGGCCATGGTCAACCTGATGCTTATCTTTTGTAGTGTTAGGACAACCACAAACTAGAATGCAGAACTCAGGTGATCCAACTAGGGGTATATTTAGTTTTCTTTTTGCACACATTATTTTCCCTTACAAAATATCTTGACCCTAACGTGGACTTGGTACAACTAGGATCCCAAGTATCAGAATGAACTAAAGCAAGAGGAGACAAGGCACGACTACTATATTTCCCAAGTTGACACAACTCACAAGGCAAAGTAGACAGTTTGGATAGGGTCAGCACCAAGTCTTTAAGAGATTCTCAAAAGTTATCTATGTAACAGGCTTTGTGCATATGATCTATATGCACCAGCTTGAGGTGGAGTGTTAAAATAATTAGGATACGTCAGAATCTGTAATTAGGATAATTAGATTACAAATCATGTATTTAGGGTAATCATATATGTGTATGTGCCTGTGAATATTTTTGTATTTATTACATAAGAGTCTATATAATCTAGCCTCCCCTATGTAGCTAAGAGTAAGACACACGGATTCCATGTCTTTCTCTTCTTTCTCTTTGTCTCAACAAGATGCAAGAAGCGTATCTACGCAGACATGTAGGCCTGAAAGCTATCATGTAGTATTATATAAAGCTGTAGTCGGTGATTTCAAAACTCAAATCATTGATATAAAACAGATTCTAAAATTATATCGAAGAAATCTTCTTCTTGTAACTCATTACTTGATATATAATTCATTTGCACAAACAAATGGGAGATTTCTATTTACCTTCATCTGTCATATCAATGAAATCTACAACAATGATCCCACCAATATCCCGTAGTCGTAACTCCCTTGCAATCTGTAACACATTGTTTTACTAAGTGTTTGTACTGCATATTTGCACAAATTAATGTTGCAAAACAAACCTTAAATTGTTTATGTTAAAAAGCAGAAAAATGATCCGGATCAATAATCAAGGATGAAATATAACCCTCTAATTATCTTTAAGATTGGCAGTAATATAGAATTCTCTAAATTGTGAATTTCATGAGACAAGTGTTAATGTGTGCCTCTCCTCCTATTTACTTATTTGCATTCTCCTATTATTCTATGTAGAAGATGGGTCTAAGAAATTAAAAGAAAAAAGGGGAATACTTGAATTTCGTTGCATATCAAATCCTTAATTAGTCTAGATCTTCGAAAAGAACAGCTGAACAGGGTGCTAAGTGCTAACAACAGCTGAACAGGGTGCTAAGTGCTAACTAATATACTAAACCAATATGAGGTTAACAGGAAGGCTTTCCCTAGTTCAAGGTCATGCGTCTAGACTCATTAAGTGCTTATAGAAATACTTATAGGTAATGCAACAACTAGGAAACCCAAGAATTGAATCCACATCATGGCAAAGCATGAGTAAAAGACTGACCAGGTAAGTCAAACCCTTGTTGACAACCAATATGAGATTCATGGAGGCAAAGTTAAACTTTGCCAAGCAATGACCACCAATAAACAAGATTCTAAATGGAGAGTGACGAAGACCAACCCTCTTAAAATCTTAAGCTGCTTTATCCAAGAAGAACATGGATTTTAAGAATCATACTCTTGATCACATGATCAAATATGCTCTAATCACATGATCAAATAAGCTCTAATACCACATCAATAACCAACTCTCCTAACTTTTACCCAAAAAAATAACCATCTATCTTAAAAGCTAAAGTTGTTTAGTGAAGGATTGTGAATGTTATTATATCTATCAAAGAGCAACAACATTATTAGACAACATTTTATTCATAAAAACTTCAATAATATCACCATGCTGATTAGCAAGGAAGTTGTGAACTAGCAACAACTCTGATAAACGGAATGGTATGATGATGAGTTGAGTTCAAATAGAAATTTTAATGCCTTTAGCTTCTCTGAAGTTTCTACTACTACTACTAAGCCTATTCAATTATATTTCACTTGATTATTAATGCAAATATGGATCCCAAGGTGAACCCTCCCTTCAAGATAAATATAAATACTATGGCAAGATTCACATTCCTTCCTAAAACTAATGATACTATCTTCTTAGGATAAAAATGAAACTAATTAACTCAAGGCTACCCTGTCATTCAATTGTCGTCTAATTTTAATATATTGCTACCAGAACACTAAAGTCTAGCTGAATTGACGCATACACACTTATAACATGGATAACTACTTAATCTCAACTGGAACACATTAATCACTCAAAAACAACAGAATAAAATAATGGAGTACTTAAATCAAGCCAGTATCCGGATAAAACACATAACTGCTGTAGAACAGTATACCACCACATAACAGCATCAATGATAGTAAAATATCTGACTTGTTTTAACATGGGATTTCTTGCTCACAAGAAGGGTAGAGAGTTCTACGCTGATCAACAACAACAAATAAGCATTTTCCCACTAATCCTTTATGCTGATAATAGACCAAAATTTAACTTCAAGTTAAATATTAATTTTCTTGAAATATTCCCGATATCCTTGTGTGTAAAGAAGAAACAGGCTTTGTGCGGGGGAAAAAAGAACAGAACTTGTCTGTAAAAGTTCATAAAAGGAAATTTTCATCTTACTAAAGGCTATGTGATGTACAAATAAATTATAATAAAGATCCCAGGATCAAACATACCCGTTTTGCAGCTGTAAGATTGACATCTAGAATAGCTTTCTGCTGCGAAGTTCCATGACCGAACATCCCATGTCCTCCATTTACATCAATAGAAACTAATGCTTCCGTTTGTTCAATGATTAGAGAACCTCCATTAGCAAGTAGAACCCTATAAAGTGATAAACATACAGAAAGCTTGCAAGTTAGAAATGTTATTAATAAGCTTGCAAGGCAGGTCAGACCAACTGACACTCAACAGAAAAAAGTAATATTGACTAACAGGCTGATATTTACTGTTTGAGTATTTTCTATTACTGTTAACAATATTCTGATTATTTAATCACATTGAACAAATGGGCAGCTTTTGAAATATTAACCATTTGATATCAATAAGATATACTAAGAGATTATTTGTTTTACAATTTAAGAATGATGGCAAGTTACTTTTGTTTGTCATCAAGTGTTTGAAATTGGTTATAAGGAAAAGCAATTAAGTTACAAGATACCTGTCAAGTTTATTCGAGAAAGGAGGAACGTAAGGCAGGAAAATTGCCACTACAATATGATGTATTTCTTCGATAAATTGTTAGAACTTTTGAAAACCAATTCCTTCCATTAGATTATATTGAAATAAAAGAGATTTTTTTTGTATTCATATGCGTTCGGCTTTTGGTGTTTCTGAATATTTTCTTAAGAAAGGAACTCATAAGACTGGAGGGCACCACTTGCTTACTTATTTATGCTTTCTTTCTGTTTTTCTAGATTTTTGAAATCTATATCCTCTGAACTCTACCCATTTCAGTTCCGTAAAAGGCTTAACAATGAAAATAATAAATAATTGAATAAATAAAAAAAATATTAGATTAATCCATAGCTGCAAATCTAAATTACATTATAGCATCCAACAAATCTTAACTTTCCCATTTGCCAGTCTAAATTGATTAGAGACGTAAACTAATCCTGGCCTACATATAACACAAGCTTTTGGGTTCATTTGACTTGACTTTATACTAGGGCCTTTATGACAAGGGTAGTCAACAGTTCAACCAATTAAATTCTAATTTAAGCACAAGATTTGGGTGGACTCTGCTATGTCTATGCTTCAAGTTCAAACACAAACAGCTTTCAGACTTGGGGGTGTTAGAAATATAAACCAAACTTTGCTAGAGCTTTTTGGTTTAATTTGATTATTGACAAAACTCAATTACGATTTATCCCACATAAAACCACAACTACAAGATTAAAACCCACTATTTTCTATGATTAGCTTAAAAAGTTCACAAATAATCCTCATGAATATTCCTATCCTACTATGTCGTATATCACTAGGTTAGTTTCATTATTTCATATACGTAATCCAAAAAGAAATCTAGAAGAAGGAAAGGGAAGAGAATAAGGAAAAGGATAGTACACATAGTACACACTAGAAGCTACATATGGATGATTAATCACAAGTAACAAAATTTCACCTTTTGCTAAGTATATTGTCAATCTCTCCTTCAATGTTGAATTCATCAAAAAGGGGAACTTTTTTATCATATAGTTCTACTCGATCACAGAGATCAGGAGCAATTTCCTGAAGATAATTGGTCACCTGTGGATTAAAAAGGTCGAAAATGTCATGTCAGTTTGCATGTTGAGCCTTATATTTGTCACTGATATTAGCGTTGCAACTTGCAATTGCGAAAAATATTTATACAATTCATACAGCACTATGAGATTAAAACAACTGGATCAGCTTGCTAACATAGGACCATAAATTAAGATATATTTGAGTCTTAAACAAGCATAAGATGTAAGATACAGTCTTTCATTGTTTCCAGGCTTCAACTGGCATTTGCCAACAGAAAATGGTTAACCAACATGTGACAGCCTATCCTACAGTTGGGTTCACAAACTATTGCTCGCAGAGAACAACGCTACACCTTTTTTTAAATCTATGAGGGGAGAAAAAGCCAATGTTGTTCAAATACACTAACTGATATGCTTTAGTCCTACTGTGGCAACTAAGCATTCTGTAATTAGCTGATACCTTACCTCATGAAATGTTCTTGGAGAGTCAACCACCATTTTCTTAACCTGTATATCATATAAAAAAATTGTAATCAGGATACGAATGTAACCTGGATTTCCATTTTGATATAAGTAGACACGATTAAACATCCTAGAGGTCAATTGGAGAGTGACATAAAATTAGTATCGGAACTAACATTTTCACCGAAATAATCCTGGACCACTGAGAGAGTTTGACCCATTGCCCTGTGCATAACGACAGGAACAGCTCCTTCCACACCTTCATCTGCAGCAAGAGCCGCCGATTTTGCATGTTCCATTATATTTTTCCAAGTTGAAAGCAAACCTTCTAAATCTTTCTGCAGTTCCTCCAAAGAATGACCAGCAGCAACAGTTCTTACAGTGAGGCCAAAACCCTCAGGCTGCAATGTCTTTGCTATGACCTTCAACCTTGTCCGCTCGACACCAGAAATCTTTTTGGAGACTCCAATTTTAACACAGCGTGCAATCAAAACCTGCAGATCAGATAGTTTATTTAAGGAGTTATAAAGCATAGATAAAATGGTAAACAAATTTATGAGAAAGACCAAAGAATGATATACAATAAAACTTCACATAAGGTGGACACATAAATGATCACATACCCAGAATCTACTTCTTAGTTTTGGATAAGCAGTCAGAGTAGGACCCTTGGTACCAAGCCCCTCTTTAACAACTTGGACAATGATTTTGGTTCCCTTGCGAACTTGGATCCATTTGTTTTCTCCAGAAGCCGCGTGGACTGCTCTCTTTGTATCTTTTGTTTGCAAAATATGAGAGTTGACAGAACCATTCATACCAAAAGTAGGAGGACTGTTATTAGTTTCTTCTTCTATATGGACTTCACTTCCCTCAATATCATCCTCAAAGTCAGCTTCTACTTCATCATCAACCATGCTACCATTCACATTTTCCTTGAGAACTTCTGTAATATAAAAGTCGTCCTCTCCTTCATGCTCATCATAGTCACTGTGTACAGATTTTAAGCAAACATCCTCAGACTGTATGTCTGATATTGCATCCGAAACATCAGCATCGTGAGACTCATGATCATTTTTGTCCTTGACATCAATTTTTCGTTTCTTTGTCCTTTCACGAAATGGAGGGAATATAAATGGCTCCCTGTTTTGCTTAATGTCCATAAGGGCAGGTCTAGAACTCCCAATATTCACGAAAGCCCCACCCATATGAGGAACAAACTTTGTGACTACCCCAACATATACACTGTCACATTGCACATTAGTCTTGACTGGTTCCAATAATAATTCAACCAACTTTTCATCCTCCAGTACTGCAATTCTTTGCATGGTACATATTGAAGAGTTAATAAGTATAGTGGTGGAAACAGGATCTTTTGAAATTATATTACTACTTTCTTCAGGCAATAATCTTTCAGTATCTACCAGCTTCACCTGGTCTTTTACAGTGCTATCAGTTTCGGATTCATTGGATTCCTTTTGATCCTTAGAGACAGTAAAAGGGCGTGAATGGAGCAGCCAGGGTTCCTCAACAGGCTGGTAATTCTCAGAAAGAATATTAGTAGAATGTAAATCCTCATCATTTGCACTCAAGATGTCCTCATTGTCATAGGACAACCCATCTTCCAAACTGAATGTTTCTGACTTTAACACATCATTTTCAAGGAGACTCACAATCTTTCCTTCATCTGTCAAACCACTGGAAGCATTTGAGTTTCAGAAACATATTTGGAAAAACCTATAGCATTGTAGTACTGCAAAAAGATGAAGTAATACCTTCGACTGGTAAAGATATAGAGGGCTGCTCTAGAAGATATGTTTCCTCTGTCCAGGGGCACCATGCATGAGCTGAAGACATATGGTAATTGGACCTAATCCATAAATCCCTCACCACAATTTTATTGTCTCCAAGGACTGTGAAGGGCACTGACAGAGAAAATGATGGTCCCGGCTTCCAAAGAATATCACTTGAGGACTTGGATTTTCCCTTGATGAAATAATTATATTTAAAGTTCAAGCCAGAAGCAATCTGCAAGCATAAAATTACAACTGAGTCACTTAATTCAGAAAAAAATGTGTATTTTGATGTTTATTGAATATTCCAAGATTGTAGCTTCAGATAACAATCTACACTTTACTGAAACAGGCATTTTGATCTTGAGGATGCAAACTTTGTAGCAATCAATATCCTATCATTTATAACAAAATACAAACTACAGTTGTATTGACAGGAATAGCAGAATCTTCAAGGGATGGGGTTTGCTTTTCAAGGGTACTCCGTACTTGGGTTGAGGATTTCAAGTGATAAAGGAAAAGGAAAGGTTTATAGATTTCACTCCTCTGTATAAGAAGTCTATTCTGCTTAACTCAACTCTAAGGCAGAACGAAAACAAAAGTTAATGTGATTATAGAACACCTTCTCATTTAAACTATTCGTAGCATTTCTTTCTATACAAATAATATATATATATAGGATCATATTTGAAAAGCCCAATCAGATTACCTGAAATTCAGCTTTCCATACATTTGCATGCTCTGTTGGAGACATTAGAACAGCCATCTTTGGTTTCCAGCAGCCTAATACTGCAAGATCGCCAGTTATGTACAGAACGTGACCATCTTCTAAATCAGCTTCCACGGTCCAAATGATCTTGCATAATTCATTAGAACTAGTGGTTGTCTTGCCTGAGATATCAGATTGTCCAGATTCATTATTCATTCTAAACAGGAGAGAAGTACACATTAATTGAAAAAGACAGATGTTACACCCTTACTGACAAAGGCCTTATTGATAGTTAGCAAAAATGCATAAATAGAAAGTACCCTTAGATTATATAGAATGAAGCACCTAGTAATTAATAATGATTTCTTGCAATTTTTTTAAAAAACAAAACATTTATGATGTGGATGTTGTACACCGGAACAATTCAGTTGTGATAAGGATGCCACAGATAAAAACAAATTCAAGCAACAAATTTGTAGCCTAAAGAAGGGAGATAACCATATACTTAAAAAGTAATTCATAAACAAATGAATCAATCAGAGCTTGAAGGAGGTTTGAATTACCTTTCTCTGTTGACAATGCAGTTAATCTTCTGACTGATTTGTGGTTCTTCATGGAGTATATGTACCTGTATACACCATGCAGTGGTACACGATGGCACATGTGCCTGCCCCAATATTCTAACATATCAATCAACTTGACAATATATCACTTTCCTGATTGTATTGGTTTATCTTTAATTTTCTGTTTCAAAACTACAAAAGCCTAATCAATCTTGCAATTTGCATCCTTTGTCATCCTAAAAAATCATATTTAGTGCTTAATCTTAGTCATATGTCCGGTATACGTGTTAAAATAACCATCAATTGGTAAGAAAACACATCACTACTTGCTATGGTCAGCGGAAAATGAGTTATGGAGCACAGGTAACGAATTCCCAATGACCAATAATACTGCTTATACTAACATATTAATCACTTTCTAATCAAATAAGCAATGAGACCTACTATAATTCAAGGCTTGTAGAATCCAAAGCTTTAGCCAGGATGGTTTTTGTTCACAAAGTAAAGTAACTAAGAAAATTGCTAAGCTGGCCACTTGGCTATCAGCCTCAGTTTCTGTCTACTACACAAGAAAACCTCTATTAAAATACATCCATCACACTTTTTTTCTTTCATACCAAACTAATTACGTGAAAAATTATGAATTTTTGAGTTGGTGGGAAATGGCAAGGTCAACAATCAAGTATGAAAATCACATCACATTCGCTTCATTCTACAAAAATGCGGTAAGGCAGAGAGGGAAGCAACAAGTCATTTTCGCTCCACCCTACAAACTTTACCTACCCCTGTAGCACAAAGTGAATTCAAAATGGTTTCACAACCATGAGTGAAAATCAAAACCCTTTTCATCTTACTCCAATTTTTCACTCCCCTCCCAATTTTCAAACCTTTTCATCTCCAACACGCATAGCCAAGTAATTCCCTATGAAGTAAATAAGCTTCAAAACACCCATAAATGGCTCTTGTGGAAACACCGCATAATCCTTCTTCTCCCCCAGCATTTTAAACAGGAATTAAATCCCAAGGGCATTTCAAATAGGCCAAACCTACTAGATATCTCATAATCTCAACCCCCCCCCCC
>QANU01061708.1:51123-74158 GCA_003254905.1 Nissolia schottii | reverse complement strand
ACAACCACCACATGAATTGGGTTATCCATTCAATTATTCCGGGTACAAAATACAATCAAGGTCAATTCAAGAACAATGCAACACAAGAATTGTCAAAATACAGTAGCAGCGGCACACACCTCTTTGGGGGCAGCACGAAAGGATTACATAAGAAGGGATGAAAAAGCTGATGGTGGTGTTGGTGGTGGTGGTGGTGGTGGTGCATAAAACCAACTTCAGCAATGAGCTCCATGAACAGAACATGAAATCCCAATTGGTAACTAAAAAGTGTGCAAAAGTCTGAGAACGTGCAAGTTCATCATTTGTGAGGGTTTGAAGCTTGAACAAGGACGCACTGGAATTGTTGAGGGCTAGAGAGTGGGAAATGGTGGCGTTGCTATGGATAACATACTAGATAGGTGGTGAGGGTGGTGACGACGGGGTGCTATGGTTTTTGGTGCTGCACAGTAGAGAGGCCAGAAGATAATGGGTTCGCTTGGCGCCTTGTGGTGTGTAGGATTGATATTTGGACCAACAATGACAAATACTTCCATGATCCTCACTATATTCAATGCATGGTACATAAAATTTATAAATCATTGATTTGAATGACTTTTGAAGTACTAGAGGTAAGACTCAATCACGGTTTTTCACTTGTGAGATAACAAATAATTAAATGAGAATGTAAAACTCATTTGCATTGTTAATACATAAAAATTAATTTTTATAGAAATAATAGAAATTAAAATCAATGTTTCGTTAAGTTTCTAGATCATACGTTAAACATGGTTGAGGATCATGCAAGTATTTTTCATCGTGACCAATAGGAAAAGAGGTGAATGGACCACCACTCTATTGAGATCACAAACGAATTACTTGTAATATTATGAATTTAAATTTTAAAGTTGACATTCAAGGGATTTTTATTTATTTATTATTTTAAGAGTTTTGTTAAAAAGCACTTAGAGGCATTTGTTTTTAAATAATAGAAGCAAGAAAAGGAAGCTTTTCAGATTAAGAATAAGATTCTTAAAATTTTAATACATTAATGAAGGATCTGGCTTAAATGCACCTAACTAAAATTGGTGCATGATGCACTAGATTGAAAAAGATAGGTATATGGTAGTCCATAAGGTTAACAAAGTAATTGAACAAAACCTTCACACTCCTCCCTCCCATGGTCACTCATTGCCCACTGTCGTCGCCACTCCTCGCTTCTGCCTCACCGTTTCGTACAAAAACCTGTAACATCTCAATGTTTTCTCGTACAAAAAACTCGTAAAATAGACGAGTAATAATAATCAAAGACCGGTCGATAAATGCGAGGAAGTGGGATTTTACCCTTAACTCCCAAGGTTGGCAGTTAGGGCTAGGTTTCGCTACCTCCCGGACTTTCGCCAAAGCTTTCCATAGAGTTTCGGTTCGAATGAGAATTTTTCCGGATACCGGAAATGCTCGTGGAATTTCTTGACAAGATAGGAAGGCGAAAAATACCATAATTGAACCCCTAGGCCTGACAAGAAAAATTAGTGGATCGCAATGGTGTGTCCGGAATATTTTTAGGACAGCTAGATACGCGAGATTTCAAACAAAATGCGATCAAACAAGAGCGGAACCGACTAGGGAAGCCATGAGATTTACCTTCAGCAGAAGGTAATAAATAAAATAAATAAATATAATAATAAAATAAGTAATAATAATAATAATAAAAAAAAAACAAAAAGAAAAGGAAAAAGGAAAAGAATAGGGGGCTATAAATAGCCATTTATCCTCAGAAAACTTACGTAACTTTCTTCCCTTTTCACAAACACCAGTCCTGTTCGTGCACATCTCGATTACTTTGTCAAATCCCGGAAAAACCCCCGAAACACATCAACGTGACCCAGAAATTACCTGCACCACAGCCACTAAATCTAAATCGCTGTTTGATGTGGGTAACCCTAAGCCCACTGTCTATGTGGTTTTATTTGTGATTGTATATGTGTTTTTATATATATTTGACTGTGAAAATGTTAAGTAGAAATTATGAAGGTTATATGGTACAAACAGTCTCTGTGATTGAATTAGGATTCAATCGAATGAAAGAAATTTTCAAGATTTCAATCGATTGAATTCTCAATTCATTCGAATGAAAGAATTCTGGAGGTTTTCAATCGATTGAATTCCTTTTTCAGTAGAATGAAATAACTCGCAGGATTTCATTTGAATGAGTCCTGGAGAACTTGAAATTTTAGCTGTTCTAGAGAATCCAATGGGTACGGATAGACGTGTATGGTATATGAAGGCATGCATCATGAGGAGCCAGCCGTCGTATGATTTAGGACGACCGTAGACAACTAGAAGTTCTCACCTAAAGTCTAAGAAGATCATAATTGAATCCTAGAAAACAAAGATGAGTTAGGAAGGTTCTGACCCCAGTTGGTCCGGAATACCTGATTTAAATGGTATAGTTATATGACTATGATGTTTCCCTGTTTCTCTTGGCACGTCTTACAGACACGCCCCTCACCAATTCGGCAACCTGGACTGGTTAAGACCAACACAGGCAAAGGCCTGATAGCGATAGCACCGGGCCAAGGCCCGAGATTGAGAAGAAGGCCAAGGCCTTATTATGATAAGAACAGGCCAAGGCCTGCACAGATAAAGGAAAGAAGGAGCCACCCCCGTTAAGAAAAGAATGAAGGAAAACGCGGTCAAGTCCAAGGGCTGACCCGGTCGAGTCCAAGGTCCGACCTACATGTCCACACCTGATCGAGTCCAAGGTTCGATCCCTCGTCATTCTGGTAAGGGGAGTGGTTGTACCTATCGCGTTTGATGTCTTCCTCCTATGAGCTTTACGTGGCTAGCTACCACACCGGTCAAGAAGGTTGCCGGGTCAACACGATAGGGAAAACAAAGAAGTTGTAGCCGAGGCCACGGTTACAAAGGTCAAAGGACTAAGAAGGACGCAGTCACAGGGCGCGTAAGAGAATTTCAGATCCCCGACATGCATGGATAGATAGGCATATGAATAAATGACTGCATGTTTGTGTCTACATATGTAACTACACTTATAATTATGTATGACCCTATGCATTATATATCGTCAAGGGAACGGCCAAGACAACTAGTATGTTAGTTAGAAGTAATACAAGCAGGCGATTCCGTATTGCCATACTCAAGCGAGCTAAAGGAAATAGCACGAAGCCTAGGTGACGTCAAGATTAGAGGCCCGATAACCTAGTAATCTAGATAAAGCTACTCAGGACATAGGCCAAAGATAATAATTAATAGGGGGCTATAATGCATGACACTTAGAGGTTTCCTGAGTGGCTTGGACTCTGCCCGAGAAATGAATTGTAGAGACCACGTAGGGTTCCCGCTAAGAACAAATCTGTTCTTATTCCCACTCGTGTATGACTCCAGATTGGCTAAATGACGTCACCACATCCAAGAAATGTTTGGTTGTTCACTCGTACTCGACAACGAAACTTTCGGGCGGACACTCTCACAGAGACCTGCACTTTCGCCCCCAGCGAACCTACCCGCTGAATCAAAGCCGCCACCCACACCACCTCGACGTTTACCCAAGGGACCAGGATCCTCACTGAGACGTCCCATTTGGGTGGACGAGCAGCCTGGAGGGAGCCGTTACGACCCCATCCAGTTGAACGGCGACGAAGAGACCGCTCCGTCAGAATTAGAGCCAGATCCAGGACCTGTGCTCGAGACCGACCCAGCATCGTCTACTCTGTCGTCCCGTCGCCGGGGCCATCGTACTACAGTGAGGAAGAGAGTAACTCCGGCCGTGCCGCGTCGATACGCTCACCGCCTTGTCCAGCGAGGATGAACCAAAGGAGGAGGAGGATCTTGTGGAGGAGGATACAGATGCGTAGGCGGAGGGCGGAGGAGAGTACAAGGTGGATGACCCCCATGCTTGTAGCTTTGGCAGGTGTTGTAAAGTACCCGCAATGAGTAATACTCATCTGTGCATGACACACACCAAAACGTCGTTAATTTTAGTGCACGATCAAATAATAATTTATAAACTAAGAAAACCCCAAAAACGTAGTACAAGGACTAACCTAGGTCGTCTCTAAGGAAGCAATTTCCAAACCAATTATAATTACAATTAAAAAGGGAGGTTTGGATTGATGAATATAAATAAAAAGAAAGCAAAATGAAAGTAAGTCAACAATGATAAAAAAAAACAATATCCTGCATACGACTTTTCTAGATCAAGGATTAATTGTCATTGGTTCCTAATTAATTATTCATAAGAGGGGATGTTGTTTATTAGTTGAAATCTCTAACTAATACGCAATTCACTTAAGAGATTACGATCGTCAATCCCTAAGCATTTATTAATACAGGAATTAAA
The DNA here is from genome assembly GCA_003254905.1 of Nissolia schottii. NCBI lineage: Eukaryota > Viridiplantae > Streptophyta > Magnoliopsida > Fabales > Fabaceae > Nissolia > Nissolia schottii. The sequence continues at coordinate 69,819 of QANU01061708.1, read as the reverse complement.
ACTAAGATCTCAGCATTTAAAACCATATCAATTATGTCCCAATTGCACAACCTAATTAAATCTAATTAGTCCCTTAAAAAGTTTCCAAATCCTAAATCAATAAATCCTACAATCGTCAAGATCTATCAACCTAGAATTAACCCTAACCAACAATATGCTATCGCTATATTACTAATTATGGGTGGAACAAATCATGAATAAACATTAAGCACAAGACCTCGAATTAATCCTAATATAGAGTTACCGCATGCAAGATATTAAGAAACTACTCCTCCATGGTTGGAGGATAAAGGCTCATAATAAATAAAAAGAGAAGAAGAGAGTGAAAAATAATAGAGAATAAAAATAACAAATCCTGTATACAATAACGGAAGAAATTCGCAAATAGTTGGGAGCTTGCGTTGTCAATGCGAGCGCTCCAACAATCCTTGAAGAAGTAATAACTAGGCACTACTCACATAAACCTAAAGTGCATAAAATAAAAAGGAAAAGTGCAGAAAATAAAGGTGGAGACTGAGTATGAAGTTGTATCCAAGTTGTGGAGAGAGGATATCTATTTGTAGAAGATTACCACAAAGTGGGTTTAAATCCCTCACTTTCAGCACAACAATTAGTAAAATCGTGATAACTTCCACTACAGATATCTCTTGTTGGAGAGTTATCAATAGTCCATAATCGATTCCAGCATCAAGACTTGAATTTGAAGACTCCCATGCAGTAGATCTCACCAAATCCAAACTGGGAGGTGGCGAGATCTCTTTAGACCAGCACACCAAAACCCAGAAAACTCAAAAAATCAAATTTTTATCAGATTACAGAGATTTACAATGAGGAGGATGACCGGAGGGTGACCATGCTTCTTAATATATGTGGACTTCCATTGTTGAGTTTGTTCAAATTTTTTGTCACTCACAAATTATAATTTTTTCCCCTTTGGTTTTAGCATGATTGCATGAGTTAGCCCTTGCATGAATTCCAGAAATTAGCCTATGTGATGATTCACACCAAATCATCAACTCATGGCTATAACACAAACACTAAGACATCAATGAAAGTCTTGAAGACCACAGAAAGAGCTTAATAAACTGAAGACTTTTATTTGCCTTTGAGCTCGATTTAGGCATTTGTGCGAATGGAGCCCTTTGACGCAGTAGAGAAGGACGACATAGTCGATGAACATGGGAGAGAGAATGTAAAGAATTTTTGAGAAAAATAAAATTTAGATAGGGTACAGGGTAGTAATGTAATTACAGTGTATTTTATTATTCAAAAATTACTTGAACCAACTTGCTTTCTTACCCAGGCCAATCTAGTTTAGTTGGCTCCTAGATATACACTAAAAACTCATACTCAGCAACTTCCGTTGAACTTACAATTTCACCCAAGCGCTCCCCCCCACCATCACACACCAACTTATCATAGCGCAACCATATTGTTCGGCCTCCTTCATTTCCGACTGTTACAGCACCGCTGAGTTTCTCAACCCATATTAGATCTTCCATCTCGATGACTGTTGTCGAAAGCAGCTCCTCCTTGTCACCGGTAGTAGCTCTTCCGACTTTTATTTTATTTTATTTGTTGGTCTTGGCCCTTCTAGTGTTGGTTCCTTTTCAAATTTATAGTCTTAATATGTAGTTAGTGTAACAAGAGAAGAGGGCAAAAGGGGAAAACAAGAAAATACAGCTGCAGCACTAAACGTGCATAACAACATAGTGGAGCATTCGGTTGGGGAAAGAGAGCAAGCGGAAGCAAAAACAGAAAGCAAAACCGTTAGAAGGAGTGAGAGAACGCGGAGGCCCAATCCTATATGGGAAGGCTACGAATTGGTAAAAGGCATGAGAATTGTGAGTGTCATCTTCTCTCTGCATACATTCTTTTTCTCATCACTATCTCTGTTCTGACTAATTCCTTGCAGGAGAGCTCTGCAACCTCGGCAGCTCAAGAGCGCGCGACTTAGCTTAGCCGTCCTTTTTCCCTCTCGGGTGCGCTCGTTAGGGAGGCGGCTAAGTGTAGGTGATCGGAAGGGAATCTTCCCGTGCTAGCTGAATTGATTGTCTTCTACAAGGAACCATTTTAGTTACTGATACTCTGTTACTGAATTGATACACTGTTACTGTTATTTTACTCTATTGGTTCTGTATTGTGCCTTCAGTGGACACTTCCATAGTTAGAATATAATTTCCCTGTTACAATTGGTGCTCTCGCTGAACCATGGCCCCAGACAACAATGATACACAACGCACCTGGGCATTGTTGGAGGAGGCAACCAAGGCTAGGGCGCAACAAGACTCGCGCATTATGATGCTCGAGACAACACTTCAGACTTACCTCAATAACACGGCCTCCCCCGACACCCATGGCGGCTCGAACTCAACCCACCAGCGACCATCGTTTTCCACTCGCAACTTCAAGCTGGATTTCCCCAAATTCAACGGATCTAACGTCTTAGATTGGATTTTTAAAGCAGAGCAGTTCTTCGACTACTACCAAACCGAGAACGAGGACCGCGTAACCATCGCTGCCGTCCACATGGAACGGGACGCCATTCCGTGGTTGCAAATGATGCAACGCACCTATCCCTTCCACTCCTGGCAGGAACTGACCCGAGCGAGGGAAATCGAATTCGGACCCTCGCCATTTGATGACATACGGGGCCACTTGTTCAAGCTTACCCAGAAGGGTTCGGTCAACGACTACTATACCAAGTACATGTCACTGGCAAATAGGGTGTTTGGAATCAGCCCCGATGCGCTTTTGGATTGTTTCGTGAGCGGCCTGAAAGAGGAGCTCTGCCGCGAGGTCATTGCTCAAAGTCCCGAATCGTTGCTGAGAGCGGTAGCCCTAGCGAGGCTGTATGAGCAAAAGTATCACCTGCCCTCTCGCGTTCCAGTTGGATCAGGACGGAACCACTCATGGCAACCATAATTGGCCCCTCGGCAGCGCCAATTACATCGCCCCAACCTTCCCCCTCTATTACCCACACCTGCGCCTTACAACGATAGGGACAGGTCACAGGACTACTGCGCCAAATGTTCGCAAGCTCGGCCCTACTGAAATTCAGTTCCGAAGGGAACATGGGCTGTATTTTACCTGTGATGAGAAGTATTCGTTTAACCACAAGTGCCCCAACAAAAATCTCATGATATTACAAGTGGAGGACGATCCAGTGACTGAAGTGGCTGAGGAGGTTCAGCCAATCCTTCAACAGGAATCTGAATAGGAGGAATTCCAATTTCAGCACCTCTCTATGAATGCACTAAATGGCGATCGAGGCATTAAGGATATTCGATTCGTAGCAGCGGTACAAGGGCAACTGTGCAGGTCTTTGTCGACGGCGGTAGCTGTGAGAATTTCTTACAACCGCGAATGGCCAAATACTTCAAAGCCGAGGTACAAACTACTCCTAAATGTAAAGTAGTGGTAGGAAATGGTGATATATTGGAATCTGAAGGTTTTATTAAGGACTTGGAGCTCCAAGTCCAGGGACAAACCTTGCATATCCCTGTCTTTTTGCTGGTTGTCACAGGTGGAGGACTAGTGTTAGGCACTTCTTGGCTTGCCCAATTAGGGGACCATATTGTCAATTATGACAAGCCTAAACTACAATTTGTGTTAAATGGAAAGTGTGTCATTATTCACTGGGGCAGCCCACCCAAGCCAGCACCAGCCCAACTACATCAGTTGAGAAGATTACATAATACACAGGCTATTGCAGCCCTATATACCTTACAAGTTTCTGATACTGAAAATGCCCAAGCCGCAGAATTTTAGTTGCCTGCCGACTTGCATCCGGAACTAACCGAGTTGCTACAACAATTTAGGAAGGTGTTCCAGAGACCGCAATGCCTACCACCCATCCGCAGCCATGATTATGCCATTCCATTGCTCAAGGATTCCAATCCGGTCAAAGTGCGGCCTTATAGGTATCCCCACAGCCAAAAACAACAAATTGAATCCATGGTGCACGAGATGCTACAAGATGGGCTCATTAAGCCTAGCAAGAGCCCATTCTCCTCCCCGGTGTTGCTCGTCAAAAAGAAAGATAGCACGTGGAGATTTTGCACGGATTATCGTGCTCTTAGTGCTATCACCATCAAGGACAGCTTTCCCATCCCTACGGTGGATGAACTCATTGATGAGTTACATGGCGCTTGTTACTTTTCTAAGCTGGACTTACGAGCCGGGTATCACCAAATCTGACTGCAACCTGAAGATACTCACAAGATAGCATTTAGGACACATCATGGCCACTACGAGTGGCTGGTCATGCCCTTCGGTCTCTCAAATGCTCCCGCCACGGTTCAGCATCTGATGAATGAGGTCTTCCGCCAATTTCTGCGCAAGTTTGTTTTAGTGTTCTTTGACGATATTCTGATTTATAGCCCATCATGGCCACTCCATTTACAGCACCTCCAAGCTGTCTTATAGGTCTTATGGCAGGAAAATTTATATGCTAAATTGTCTAAATGTGACTTTGGGACACAGGAGATTGATTACTTGGGGCATACCATCTCTAGTGTAGGGGTAAGCATGGATAAGACTAAAATTTAGGCTGTCACTCAATGGCTGGAGCCACAAAAATTAAAGTAACTTAGAGGGTTCTTAGGCCTCTCAGGATATTACAGGCGCTTCATTAAGGGCTATGCAAAAATTACTGGCCCCTTAACTGACCTTCTCAAGAAGGATTCCTTTCTTTGGACTGTTCAAGCAACTACAGCATTCATACAACTGAAGCATGCCCTTACCACTGCTCCCATTTTGGCCCTCCCTGACTTCACCAAGCCTTTTACCTTAGAAACTGATGCATCGGGGTCTGGTATTGGAGCAGTACTCAGCCAGGAAAATCACCCGGTTGCTTATTTTTCAAAAAAGTTCTACCCCAGAATACAACACAAATCAGCCTATGTTAGGGAGTTCTATGCAATTACCGAAGCTCTTACTAAATTCAGGCATTATTTGCTGGGCCACCGATTTACTATCAAAACTGATCAAAGGAGCTTGAAAGCACTGTTAGATCAGACTTTGCAAACACCAGAATAGCAGGCATGGTTGCACAAATTTATCGGCTTCGACTTCACAATTCAATACACACCAGGCAAGGAAAATGTCCCTGCTGATGCGCTCTCACGGTCTTGTTTTATGGCTTGGACAACAGCAGCGAACTCTTGGCTGCAAGTACTCAGAACTGAAACCGCAGCAGACGCGGATATGGCTGCAATTATGCAACAGTGCTCTGAACATAACACCAGCTCGGGGCCATACACAGTCCAACAAGGCTTGCTCTTTTGGAAAAATAGATTGGCCATTCCACAGAACTCTCCTATTAAGCAGTCATCATCAAAGAATTTCATGAGTCAGTGGTGGGAGGCCACTCAGGAGCTGCCAGGACCCTGGCACGAATTGCTTCTCAATTTTTTTGGCATAACATGCAACAGGAGATTAGACAATTTGTCCAACAGTGTTCCATATGTCAGCAGGCCAAATCTTCTACCACTCTTCCGGCAGGATTATTGCAGCCACTACCTATTCCCTCACAGGTCTGGGAGGATATTGCGATGGACTTCATAGTTAGCCTTCCCAATTCATATGGCTACTCTGTTATCTTGGTTGTCATTGATAGATTAACCAAATTCGCACATTTCATTCCCCTCAAGAGTGACTACAACAATGGCTCCGTGGCTGAGGCATTCATCAACAATATCGTGAAACTACATGGCATGCCGAACTCCATTGTGTTTGACAGAGACCGTATTTTTATGAGTCACTTCTGGCAAAAGTTGTTTCACTTACAAGGCACACACTTCAAAAGAAGCACGACATACCACCCTCAAACAGATGGGCAAACGGAAAACCTCAACAAATCACTCGAAATGTATCTCCGCTGTTATTCATTTCACAATCCAAAGAAGTGGTACAAACTGCTGCCGTGGGAGGAATATTGGTATAACACTAGCTATCATGGCAGCATTGCCATGACACCATTCCAAGCTTTATATGGTCGCGAACCCCCCAAGTTGGTCAAATATGAGCTCCAGAGATCCGATCCGGTATCACTTCAAGAATTATTACGAGAAAGGCATAGCTTGCTGCAACATCTCAAAGCTAACCTGCTCAAGGCCCAAACTTATATGAAGAACATGGCTAATAAGCATAGACGCGAGCTGACTCTAGAAGTGGGGGACATGGTATTAATCAAATTGCAGCCTTATAGACAGCACTCGGTGGCATTGCGGAAGCATCAGAAATTGGGATTGACGTACTTCGGGCCATTTCCAATTACAGCCAAGATTGGTAAGGTGGCTTATCGGGTGGAATTGCCTATTTCAGCCAAAATACATAATGTTTTTCACATTTCCCAACTGAAGTCATTCAAAGGAAACTACAATCAGCCCTACCTACCATTACCATTGCAGACAACAGACACTGGTCCTATTCTCCAACCAGTCAACATTCTCCAACAAAGGGAACTTATGCAAGGAGACAGCAAGGTGCAGCAGTTCCTAGTACAATGGGATCACTTGCCTCGAACTGAAGCGACATGGGAATCCGTCGAGGACTTCCATCGGGAATTTCCATCCTTCAACCTTGCGGACAAGGTTGTTCTCAAAGAGGGGAGCATTGTAACAAGAGAAGAGGGCAAAAGGGGAAAACAAGAAAATACAGCTGCAGCACCAAACGTGCATAACAGCATCGGGGAGCATTCGGTTGGGGAAAGAGAGCAAGCGGAAGCAAAAAAACAGAAAGCAAAACCGTTAGAAGGAGTGAGAGAACGCGGAGGCCCAATCCTATATGGGAAGGTTACGAATTGGGAAAAAGCATGAGAATTGTGAGTATCATCTTCTCTCTGCATACATTCTTCTTCTCATCACTATCTCTGTTCTGACCAATTCCTTGCAGGTGAGCTCTGCAACCTCGGCAACTCAAGAGCGCGCGACTTAGCTTAGTCGTCCTTTTTCCCCCTCGGGTGCGCTTGTTGGGGAGGCGACTAAGTGTAGGTGATCGGAAGGGAATCTTCCCGTGCTAGCTGAATTGATTGTCTTCTACAAGGAACCATTTTAGTTACTGATACTCTGTTACTGCATTGATACACTGTTACTGTTATTTTACTCTATTGGTTCTGTATTGTGCCTTCGATGGACACTTCCATAGTTAGAATATAATTTCCCTGTTACAGTTAGACCCGATGACTCTTGAATGGAAATGCAGGAATATTTTTGATGTTGTAGTTGAGTATGTTGTAGATGTTGATCCCCTCATTATTATGTTTGAATGAAATTATTAGATTATAATAATATTATAGTTACAATATTGAGAGTTTTTTACTATAATACCCATGTTATCAAAAAATATTACCAAAATGCTATTGTTTCAAAATATTTTACAGGCCTACATCTGTTTTGGACAACGTAGTAGGCGAGTCAGCGAGGTAGGGCAACGTAGTACTCGTCAATCTGTTTAACAACTTTGCCTAAAACAAACCAACTAGTTTGCCGTTTTTGACTTGAACACATCAACGCGTCTGCGCGAGTTAGTGAGTAAACTGTCAAATATATTGGTGAGTTGATGTTGAACTTGCCTACCGATTTGGCGTTTTTAATGGTTTTAGACAAGGTTAGGTTATAAAAAATGATCTTTAACAACCTCAATGCAATTATCTACCAACGCCTCATTTAATTTCACCACCAACTCAATTAAATCATGAAAAATTCATTCTTATATCTAAAAAATTATGAAAAATGCTTATTAACTAGAAAATTATTTTGGGTTCATGAGTTAGTGAGCAAAAAGATGAATCAAGAATTCCCTTGCACCTAAATTCCTCCTCAGCGATGAAATTGCATGAGATGTTGGTAAGTTGTAACAACGAATTCTTTATGTTGGGGTCACCTTTGACTGCATGACTAGTTCCTTGTGGCACTGATGACCCATTATAAAACATAAGATTATAGGTTACAAAAAAAATTGCCATTAACAAAAAAAAATCAAGCTAATGAACTTGTGGAATAAATTCTCTAAGTTCTTCACATCCTCCAAAGAATGATAGAATGTATCATTGAGAAAAAAAAGACTACAATCACTTGGTGTCTTGGACTTGTAGTCCTAGACAATTTGATGGATTTTATTGAAAATCAAATTGATGATGATTCACTCGAAACTGAAAACTACAAATTCAATGTTNGCTGGTTGGCTGCTGAGAGACAGGGACACAGATGATGAGATCTGTGGCAGTTGCAGAAAGTTTCTAGAGTTCGAACTCGAGTTGCACTCAACAATGGAGTACAGGAAAATCAGAGATGAGGTGTTTTTAACTTGTAGACGAGGAATTTGTCAGCACGTTTATTTCACCTATTTTGATTGATTTGTGCTTTCCATTCAACAATGATAGTGTTGATTTGATGCATCGATGTAGGGTGAAGATCGGGATGTGGTCGTTGGGGATGTTGAGAGTTTACATGAAAAGTCGGCGTTGCTGTCTGGGTCCGGTATGCTTTTCGATCCCTTCTCTAGGGTTGGATGCTGTTCATTGTGTTTTCCACCTTCACCGTCAAAATGTATAAGCGCTTGTTTCCTTCTTGCTACTGTTCCAGTCCCAGATAACCGTCTGACCTCAGTGGGAGAGCCCAAAATTGAAAGCCACAGGGAAAAAGCAAAGTGGAAGCGCAAGTATAACCCTCGCACTGTCCATTATCTTTCGTTCAATTAAGACAAAGATTATGTGAGATTCTTGTTTGCTTTCCTAATTCTTACCCATTGTTGATATTGTAGGTCTTTCGTTACGCTGGCATTGACTATTTTTACTAGCTCGCAAGGCATTCTAATCGTTTGGTCCAAGAGAGCTGGCAAGTATGAGTATAGTGTCACTACTGCAAACTTTTTGGTGAGGACATATCTCATCCTATGCACTCGTTCTTTGAGCCTTCTGTATCTTTGGTAACTTGTGGGGGGATAGACCATAAGTTTTAAACCTGCCTCGTTAGTTAATCATCAATCTTTTGGTTATAGGTGGAGACTTTGAAATGTGCCATATCCCTGGTGACCCTCGGAAGCATATGGAATAAAGAAGGTGTCACTGAGGACAATAGGTGATTGTAACCCCCTCCCCCCTTTTTTTAACCGTTGAGATTTCACGCTTACTGCATCTGTCCTATGTATATGCTATAATGAGGAGCGAGGTTGGGAATAGATTAGTGGCATGTTGCACCTTTTTTCTTAAATGATTGTGAAGTTTTGAAATTCAGTCTTTTGACATTTTTGGAACTTGATTGATTTGACTGTGAATTGCATTTGCAAACTTTCGTCTTCCTTATACCTCTGGGAAAATAAATAATTGAATGGCTAGTCAATAGGAGGAATAAGTTAGTTATTTACCTTGAGAATTTGATTGACAACTTGCTTCTTGACCATATACAAGCAAGCACCATTGCACAAGGTAACCAAAGCACACATTTCTATGATTGCAGAAGGTTACTTTTGTAGCCAAAAAACCATATTAATGGGATTTTGGGCTGTATCCCTCATGACAGTTGGTTATTATATTTGGAAAAAAAGTATTCTTTTGCTTAGTGTGATTTCAGTTGGGTGGGTTTTTAATTTTATTTTGTTATATATATTTTTTTTTGGGGGGGGGGGAGAGCAGGATCTAAGCAGTTGTCTTCATCAGGAGGAGGACAGTCCATGAGGCTCTATCCCTTTGGTAGTGTTTTGAGTAGGCCATCAGTTTTTCTTAAACTGTACTGTTGGTTTTCAGCTATTTGCAATTTCATCCTTTCATTGAAGCCTTATCTTTTTCCTTGTTTATTGTTGATGGGGAATGAATTTATATAACTTAATGTATATTGTTTCCTGAACCTAGGTTGGCCACAACATTAGATGAAGTTATAGTGTATCCTATTCCAGCATTGCTTTACCTTGTCAAAAATTTGCTTCAGGTTAGTGATGGATGGTTATGTTTGTTATGGTGGCAACAATATTGTTCTATAACTTAGTTTTTGCAACAGATATGTTAATACTTTCTTGAAATTGATTGTATTTACTCTTCATTTTTATGGCAGTATTACATCTTTGCATATGTAGATGCTCCTGGCTATCAGATCTTGAAGAATTTGAATATTATCAGTACAGGTGTTCTATACAGAATTATACTTAAGAAAAGGTACGTTTTGTTTTTTTTGTTTTGTTAAAACAAAAAATTGTTGTCAACTCTCATTTCATTATAAAAACTTTCTCACGAAGGATTGAGGCATTCTCATATCATCAATTATAAGATTAATCAACGAGTAATATAATATTTAATATGATTGATCATATTGTGAAAATTCATGGTTCCTGAGGCTGCTGGCTTTGTGTTTTCATTTACATTTCAGGTTAAGTGAGATTCAGTGGGCTGCTTTTATTCTACTAACTGCTGGGTGCACTACAGCCCAGTTGAATTCAAAGTAAGACTAATCCAAGTTTCATTTGTGGCCATCAGTTGTGTATTAGTCTATTGAACGTATTATGTGTTCTTGTGGTGCTGTTGTACATAGGTGTTCTATTAATGAACATGATCATAAAATGCTTACGGACAAGCTGTGATGTGACAAACAAATGAATTATAAAATGATAGGTTTGTAATGGTGTAAGCATCACCACAACAAAACATGTGATATTCAGTCAACTGCTCATTGCATGTACCATATATAAACGATGGGTATCAATGCATACTGCTGATTCTTTTCATATTATTTTCTAGTTTATAGTTCTTTATTTCAGTCTTGGGGAAACTGTAGGGTTGGGGCATTTTCTTTTTTCTGATGCTTCAATTTGTCTCTATCATCTTTCCACTTTACATCATGCCCATATTCTGATTTTAGACATTAGGGTTCTAACTTTTCTCAGAATTTTCATTCCATAGAAATCTTAATGTTAGAGAGGACGCACACCTTGCTTTGGTATTGGGAAGGCGTAATTCTTTTTGCTTTTCCACTTTGCCAGATAGAAGAGTTTTGGTGTTTATGGTTGGAGTATTATGTAAGAGTTAACGATCAGAAGTTTATTCTCTCTATCTGTTTGTTTTTTTCACTTCCATGTGGATTTGAGCATATAATTTATCTGAAGGGAAGGTTTCTATTGAAAATATCCTGAGGGATTTGATAGCTCTTTTATGACAGTGGACTTCTGTTTTCCTTTCTTTTTATCTTTTTGGTGGTTTCTTTAGGAGGATTTCTTATCCTCCTTTTCTGTCTGTCTCTTCTATCTTCTAATGGATTCTTCTTTTACCAAATAAGAAAAATTCTAGAAGCTTCAATGCTTCATATATTATTGATAATTAGTTGTTAGATTTGTCTGAAAATTTGCATTTCCTTTTCAGTTCTGATCATGTTCTTCAAACTCCTTTTCAAGGTTGGGTGATGGCAATTGTGAGTCAACTTTTGTGGTACTCCGTCATTAGAAATATAAAGTAATAAATATAAATTTATGCATTAAAATGACCGTGACGAGCATTTCCTTTTCAGGTCATGGCAGTCCTGAGTGGTTTTGCAGGAGTATATACTGAGGTAATTTGAATTAAGCTTAAGGGCAATACATTTACTCCCCTAATGTTTGATGAAGTGAAACTACACTCCAATCTATTGCCAAAATTGTACTGTGTCATCATTTACCTCTTTTGAATGATGGAGTCTGTTCAAATGGTTTAAAATTGAAAACCTTTTGTATCAACTTCAAATTAGTTGGATTTAGCTTCCCTAAAGTGAGGAGTCACTTTAGAGGTTAAAGCAAATGATCTTAACCGTTGATAAGAAAATTAACGATTCAGATTTTCACACGTGTATGACCTGTGATGTTGATATTTATGATAAAGTTTTAAATCGTTAATTTTCGTATCAACGGTTAAAATCGTTTACTTTATCCTCGAAAGTGACTTCCTCGCTTCAGAGGTGCCAGATCCAAATTATTTAAGCATTCTATATGAATTTATTAATGCTTGAGCTAAATTTGATTAGTAAAATCCTACTATACTCCAGCATCACGACCCTCAAAAATTTGATGTCACGACCCTGCTGGAGTCATGACTAGTGCTTAAGGAACTCATATTCCCCAACAAGCATGCATCGCCAAAAGCGTAACGGATGGAGTTTTCCCATGTATTTTGGGCATATGAGAGGTTATAGATACTGGACATAGCATTGATATATGTATATATATGTGTGTGTGTGTATATAAAGCCTAAACTAGTGTCCTCCAAGGCTGTTGGCCATACAACATATACACACCAGACGACCAAAAGGGGAAGCAAGGTCTTGTCTGTGATTTGTGGAGCTCTAACTACACATATCCAAAGTATTAACAAAACAAGACAATACAGACAACCCAAAACAGTAAAATATATACAAACAGTTGGCTCAAAAGATAAACATCAAGCCGCCCTACTAAGAGTGTAGGGCTCACCTAAAGCAAGACACAATCCTTCTAGTGAACAGGAGGATTGGGACGCTGCACAACCAGGTTATCTGAAAAGTAGGAAAGAAACAGGGGGAGTTGAAACCGACTTGGTGAACAGTAGTATAAGTACAACTGCAATGGTCTAGTATAAGAAAAATGCTTAAATTGCTGCAGGGGTATAAATATGCAAAGTACAATGGGAACATGCCATGCATAGTATAAATAGTATCATGTAAAACACAACCAAAATTTACATATCATGCAACTAGGGAGAACCAAATCCTGGGATAAACCATGTTTAGAACCAACTCAGCTTCAACCTCTGTCAAGCCTGAGTGGCATTAACATATTTGGACGTGTGGCCATTTGGCTAGGCTAGTAACACCCTGCTAGCTGGAGCCGGACCAAAGTGCACCAAGGCTAGGGCCTACTTTCCCTAGCTGCAGTTTTGTCAGTCTCTCTCCTTTGTTAAAACAGTCATGAGTAAAACCAACATGCATATGTCCAATATAACAAGCTCCAATGTTCATTTCCCTTCCAATCCATGTACTTTCTCTCAGAAAATGCTTTCATTAATTTCTCAAGTGTCATGCTCAAAGACATATATACAAATACTTTTAAGTTGTGTTTAGAATAATCTAAAATCGGAAATTATTTGATTTGCAAATCAAATCATATCAAATTGTGTTTGAAATTTTAAAAATAGGAAATAATTTCAATTATGAAATCTTTTGGAATTGAAGCTCTTCAATTTTGAAATCCTCTCAGTTTATAGGATTTAACTGGAATTGATTTAATTATAAGGTTCTAGACCATTTTACCCCTCTTTAACTATTAATTTTACAGACACTACCAGCCTCATCAAGACACCCCCTTCCCCTTCTACGCCGCCACAATGACGAGAAGGAAGAAAGGAAACAGAGAAGTGGCGAAATTAGGTCAGCGTCACCTAGGGAGGGTGAGAGAACGAGAGAGATGAGATGAGTGTTTGAGAGAGAGTCGCTGTTGAGAGAAGAAGGGGGGTGAGTGGCTGTGAAAGAAAAAGGAAAAGGGAAGGAAATATATAAGAGGGTTTTTTTTGTGTGATCCCCAATTAAGGGTGTAGGGTAGTCTGAAAGCCAACTACACATCTTCAATAAGTAAATTTCGTTTTTTACTCTTCTAACACTACAGAAAATAAACTAAAATTCTAGTTTAAACCGGGTATTACAGCCAGTCTTCATAGAATAGTTTTTTGAAATCTATGACGGCATTTAGTGATTTTCTTAATATTTTTTGCAGGCTATTATTAAAAAGCGTCCTTCGCGAAACATAAATGTTCAGAACTTCTGGCTTTATATCTTTGGCATAGGTTTCAATGCTGTTGCAATATTGGTTCAAGATTTTGATGCAGTGATGAACAAGTAATTTGTGCTCTTCTTTCAGACTTTGGTTTTGTAGTTAATGTTGATATTTGTTCTTCTCACTATTTTGCTTTGCTTTTGGAGTTCATATTTGAGGAAAATCTTTTCTCATGAAAAGGGACAATACATTCTTATATTTATCTGATCATATAAGTCAGCACCAAGTGTTTTAACAAGCAAGAGTTATTGTTGTTGTAGTCTTAAGGCCTATATTGTTCCATCACTATATGTCTTATGCCTTTTATGGTCTATATTCAGGGGATTCTTCCATGGATATTCGTTCATTACTGTTCTCATGATTGTCAACCATGCACTCAGGTAAAATATGTTAATTGATAAATTCTTATAAAAGTTCTTGGATACTGGGAGTTTTACCTGAATTCTCATTCATAATTATGTAATGGTTCCTAATAAAAATTTGGGAGAACCTTTGGGTTGGCAACTCCTCTTTTAAGCTAGTTTTTCCTCGTCTTTATTGCCTATCTTCTTTGCACAATGCCCCTCCCCAGAGTTTTTACTGTGTGCAAGAATCCACTTTCTCTTGGGATTTTCACTTTCTTTTTCCTAGATCTTAATGATAGAGGGTCCTTTGAATTAGGGGGTAATTACACCAACCTTCCCTGAGGTCTTTTAGTATTACATTTAATCCCCTCTAGTTTGCAAGCTGACATTTACCTCCCTTGACCTAAAGTCTTAAATTTTTAAATGTGAACATCTCTTATGAAGTGAGTGTGTAAGAGATGCTATTCTTAGTAGAGGGCTGAATGGGTATAAACATAGGACATACAGGGGCATTCTTAGATTCAAGGAAAGAGAGCTTATGGGAAATGTTGTAGAGCCCTCTAAATGCAACAAAATTGCTGAGTCAACAAGTTTGTGCGTGAGTGATGCTCGTGGGAAGTTGAATTCTGTTATGTAACGTGGGAAATAGGTAGAGTGAGGTAGGCAGAATTTGGGAATTTCTTTAGAGTGCTGAGCCACTAAGCGGAGTCTTCTTGTATTGATTTGGCCATGCTTCTCTTCTTCCTCTAATTGACACACGGTTTATTTCTCTTCTATACTCTTGCTGCATCTTGCAATGGTATCCAGAGCATCTTTCCTAGACTCTGTGAAGTCCAACCACGTTGCTGCAATAGAGCCGACAAAAATGGAGGACATTGAGAGGAATTTGGACAAGTTGGGGCGGATCGTGATTGATAGAGAATGGAGATGACAGCGCCAGCAATCTCTGCCACAGAGAGAGATTCGCCGAGTGGAGGTGGAGGACCGATGGAATTGGGGTACTAGAAGGGAGAGGGGAGCTCAAAACTCTGCTCCTCTTCACAGAGGATAGCACTTCCAATCTCACCATTGGGAGGAGCAATAATCCCGTCGTTCTCAGGGAGGTTCCTCACGCCACAAGGAAGGATCCTTGTGCGGGAGTAGACCACCTGACTGTGCTGGGGAATAGGAGGTCCTCACCACAATACGTAATGTGGACAATTGGAATATTGCACTATGAATTTACGTTCAAGAAAACTGGGCCGCCATGCCCCATTCACAAGAGATGGTAATGCAGTTCTGTGTCTGTTAAAATGAAATTGGGTTAGTTTCTACACTTGAGAAATCAGAATTAGTTGAAAAGGGAAAGAAATCAATCATAGAGCTTAGGCCTCACCCCAGTGGGTTTGTTAAAGTTGGCAAATGTGACCAAACAGCTTCAGTGGCCATCCCTAAGGGGAGTGATGCAGAGAAATTACTTTCTCTTTATCTTTCTGCTCTTGAATCTCTACCACGTAGTAGAACTCCTCTTGGTATCTTAATGGGCTATTGCAATGCTAAATCCTTTGGGAATGACTTAAATACATGGTTCCACTTAATTCCTCATAAGATATGTTTAAACATTCAAATTGGCTACCTGTTTGCACTCTTAATTGTGAAGTGGTGCTCTGTTTCTTAAGCTGATGTTGCACTAACAACAGCGATTAGTTTTCCCCATGAACAATGGATGCATGAGCAAGCCACTGGTGTTAAGTGGGGGCTTATTCCTGAGATTTTTTGCTTCCTCATATATGAAGATGATGTGTTCCAGAAGGGTAATTCTTATACCTTATTAGAGTCTGCCCAGAAACTCTCATGGTAAAATTCACAGTCAAAGTCAGCATGTTCTGAGGGGCTTTATTGCTTTTCTATCTGGGAATTGGCATGAACTTCTAGCAGTGGGACTTGGATCAAATCCTTGGGATTCAGGTGGAAACTACTACCTTGCGAGCATACTTTCCTTCTAATTTTCCAAGCAATGGGACCCAGGATGAATTCTCATAAACTTGGAGATCTACATCAGCATGGAGAAGAAAGAGAGTGCTAAAGCTGTGAAGGAGACTCTCATGGATTGGATTCTGTATAGCTCCTTGCTCAAAACATTTAATGTTCCTTCTGCATATAGCAGAACCTTGTTGGCCTGTATAAAGTAAGACTGGGAGCTCAAGATTCAACAACAGAAGCAGCCCTTGTAGCTACAGCAACTCAGCAAGGCAAGATTCAACATGAAGCAGCCCTGCCCTTGTAACTAGCAACACAGTTTTTTTACACTCCACCTTGATGACAAGGCGGTAGTGCAAGTAAAAGATGTTATTCTTAGTGGAGGGCTGAATGGGTATAAACATAGGATATACAGGGGCATTCCTGGAATTAAGGAAAGAGAGCTTATGGGAAATGTTGTAGAGCCCTCTCAACGCAACAAACTTGCTGAGTCAGCAAGTTTCTGCGCAAGTGATGCTCATGGGAAGGTGAATTCTGTTATATAAGGTGGGAAATAGGTAGAACAAGGTAGGCAGAATTTGGGAATTTCTGTAGAGTGCTGAGCCACTAAGAGCTCAAGGCTGTCAGTCTCCTTTGTATTGATTTGGTCATGCTTCTCTTCTTCCTCCAATTGTCACATGGTCTATTTCTCTTCTATACTCTTGCTGCATCTTACAGAGTGCATGCAAAAGTGCTCATTCTGTTGTGCATTAATGTCATGCATTTACGTAATTGTTTGTTTGCAGTGGAATTGCTGTATCAATGGTCATGAAGTATGCTGACAACATAGTGAAGGTAAGATGTTGGTTTACAGCTATGTATATTATGATATTTCTACTACTAAATGTTTACACACAGTGGAATTTGACACTACCATGAGTTTAGTTAAGATGGATGGATTTCTTGTAATTGGATTTGTCCATCTGATAAAACACGCATGATCCAAAATGAACTTTTTTTTTTTTTAATCATTTTTGGATTTTAAGGCCATTCATACTGATTCTAAGGATAGTCAAATATGGCTATTGAATCATGTATTTGGATTAGAGTTTATATAATCTTGCAGCGCCTATGAGTTTGACTAGATTTTATGATATGGTTTTTTCACTGTGTACCCCACTATTCTTTATGGACAAAACCGAGGTTAAACTTGAACACTTGCTGGAATATAGTTAGAGAAAATCTTGAAAGCCAGAGTGTGGAGATCTTTCCCTTTTTCTTTCAACTTTTGCTTTCATGATAAGCAAAATGTTTGGAGTTCTAGCTTTCTCTCCATATCTAGCTTTCTATAGTTTGATCTCATTCTATTTTTTAGAAGATATTATATAACACAAGCTAGCCATTTTAGTTGGAGAGTTCAAGGCCTTATAAACACCACACTGGAATCCATGCTTTCGATGTGGGACTTAAGTCTCATACCTTGCAATTGGATTCCTAACATAATGTGACACAATCAGACGTTAAATGAGCTGTAAATCTTAGCATGTGTTTTTGTTATAATCCCACATTGGTTCAGAGTCTCAAATATAGCTTAGACCAGTCTTTATATTAGCAAGACCCCCTTGAAGTTAGCTTTTGTGGTTGAGTTAGACACTAAATTCTTCAGATGGTACCAAAGTCTCTCTTAAGATCGTTATTGGGTTACCAACAGATGTCTAGTCCTGCAAACTTCACACTCTAGATGTCTAGTCTTGAGTGTTTGGTGGGAGGGGGGGTTGTTAAGAGTCCCATGTTACTTAAGAGATATGACTTAGATAGCTTTTATAAGAGCAAGACAACCCTCCCCCTTGAGTTAGCTTTGGGGTTATGGTCACTCAATTCTTAAGAGATTCATATAGTGAATGTTGAATCTTCACTCTCACTTAATGAACGGCATGGAGTTTTATCCATTCCTTACCTATTTTTTAGAGATGTATCATGATATGTATTTTACATCAAATGTAATCTGTCTGTGCTTAATTATTATAAGCACCAAAAGAAAAAAAATACCTTTGAAGTGGAACTCGAATTTGTGATTTAACTTTTCTGACTTTTACCCAGGTGTACTCTACTTCGGTGGCAATGCTTCTTACAGCAGTTGTTTCTGTCTACCTTTTTGGCTTCCATCTCTCCCTCGCCTTCTTCCTTGGCACAATGTAAGTTGCTGCTTATTATATCATCAATTTGCTTGCCATGTCCTGTGGTTGTGTTTTGCTTCTCATCGCCAATTATTGGGAGCTCATCAATTTATCACATAGTATCAACAACTGATACTAAAAGTGTTAAAATTTTTAGGGCTTTGATGGCTTTGGATCTTAATCCTTAACCTTTATTGAATTTTGAAATGCTTCATTTTGATTTGCATGCCTTGTAAGCTGTAGTCTGCACAAAATACGATAACCATTTTCTTTCTCATTCCCTCTAGAATTTTAATTTGTTGAATTTGTTTACAGTGTTGTCTCTGTGGCAATTTATCTGCACTCTGCCGGCAAGATGCAAAGATAGCTGCGACTTCCTCCCAGTATTTTTCACAGGCCCTGGATTTTCTTATTTATTGTTTTTTTAGCTTCATTTCAAATTCATATTTTTTGAAACTTTTAATTCAATGACA
>QANU01061708.1:10660-48598 GCA_003254905.1 Nissolia schottii | reverse complement strand
ATCTAAATACAAATTGCATCTAAATATATAAATTTAAACATGTATTTAAAAATTGAAATGGACCTATATAAATATAAATAGACGGAAGGATTTTAATCTAAATCACTCGTATTTTAGAAATATTTAGAAATTACTAAATTTCAACCAATTTACCTGAAGCCAAACAAACTACATAAAAATAAAACTTAAAATTTGAACTAATATAACAGAAACCAGATCAATATTATAAAAACAGAACTCTTTTCTATTTATAGGACTCGAGCCTGACAAATCCGAGGCTTACGTTTTTATTAGAAGGTGCCAAATTACTTTAAGTAGCTTCACCTAGATGTTTAAAAATTGTAAGCTAAAATTACATTGAATCTGTATTCATTAATTTTAAGATATATCTACAAAAATCAGAAGGACCTGCATTGAGAAACCAGTCATCTTGGCATTAATTAACGAGATAAAAAAATTAGTGATCAAATATCACACTTAGCAACATATAACATAAAAAAAAATTATCCAATTGGAAAAATTTATTCCCATAGTTTAACACTAAAGAGCAGCACCAGCAACACACATAGGTCAAATATCTGTCTGTTATCTCAGTTGTGCTATATCTGGCAAGCGGCTGGATGGTCATTTCTCTTGTGAGATTCTTACAGCTAAAAAGAGAGAAATCCCGAAACGAAGCACCATTTTTATTAACCTATTACTCAATATTAGACCGATATACATAGCATATACAGCAAATTCATAATGTTAGGTGGTTCCTTTGTATAGTACTTTTTGTAGTAGCTTATAGTTATAAACACATCAAGTTACAAGCTACCCTATACAGATATGGTAATGAAAGTATTCTAAAATAGCAAAAACTTATTGCCAACCACATCAATTTACATGCTACACTATACATACATGGTGATGAAAGTGTTCTAAATTCATGGTTTCCAAACCAGGTTCAAACCCCCAAAGACAGAACAAGGAGGGCATCATGAACAAACATAACTTTCAAGCAAAAAGTGTATATAAACCTCATTTGTGCTAAAGAGCACGGACAGAGATAAAAGGAAAAACAAAAAAACAAAACCTCCCCAAGAAACTACAAACTCTACATCATAAAAAGGCAAAGGAGGAGTCAGATGCCATGAACATCAAAAACTCTCAAAAATATGTACACTATGCTGTACATGAAAACTTTCTCTTAAGACTAGCATATGCTCACTCATTGCTCACTAAAAACCAAGGATCATCTTCTTCAGGCATCAAGGGATTCCTGCAAAGTGGACATGTAATGTTCCAGTAGTCCAACCACTTCTCCAAGCACACTTTGTGGAAGAGATGGCCGCAAGATAAGCGGTTTATCTCTGATTCAGGCTCGAACCGAGTGAGGCACACACAGCAATCGTGTTCAGGTCGGTCGCAGGGACACACACTGTCGAACCTAACTGTTGGTGTCCGGCTCCTAAACTCTTCGATGAAACACTCGGAGGGGCTAAGGAGGAGGTCAAATGACTCGGGTGGCTGGTTTTGGGAGGCATTTGGTGAATGGGATGGCAAAAGATGAATGGCAACAATGTGTAGGATTGTCCTAACAATGCCTTTGAATATGGAAATTGACAACACGGTGTTAACCAGAAGTGCACATAGCACTCCCTCAGATGGTGATGGGAGACTTGAGAGGCCCATTCTGATCAATGTTGAGAGTCCTTTTGGGATAACGAAATGATTGTTTTTGAGTCAAGCAGAATCAACAAACATGGAAATAGGGAACCGATTGCTATGTCAACAAGCAGAGAGGAAGGTAACAAGTGTGGAAACTTCTTTTGGTCTCTTCTTAATATCTAACCTGTAAACACATTAAGGGAAAGATTAGAACACTAAAAGAAACCAAACCAAAATCAAAATATTGCAAATAAGATAGTGATTAATCAATCAAAGATTTATACGAAACAAAAGTACGCTTAAAAACCAAACCATATAGCTGTTTTCTATGGTTCCTAGGTAATTATCTAACATCTGATTTCACACGTTAATATCAAAATAAATACGAAAGAGAAACAAAATAAAAATTTGCAAGAAACACAGAATTAGGGAAATAAAAGCTACTCAGAAAAATTAGGGAAAACCCAGCAGTCCCACGAGCCTATATTAGAAGAAAAATCAATGAAAATGATAAAGAACAACATGTAAGTTCTATATTTCAAATAGACTAACGAAAATCAAGGAATTAAAAAAAATAAAATATACACAAACAAACCAGTTAAAATCCCAAGTAGCATACAATTCGGTGCCCAAAATTCCAGATGACAAATAGAGGAAACGAAATTATAAGTGAAAAACATTTGACTGGATACTTCATCAGCAGGATCTAACGAAACCAGAAAGAAAATACGCTTATGGAATAGGATCCTGATCAAAATTGCACATCAAAATATGAAAATCAAAACAAGAAGGAGAAGAATCAAAATCAAAACTTTACACTTTACACGATCTAAATAGTTTTTAATCAGAAACATAGATTTCCAAGCCGACCCAGAAGAGAAAACTCATAACCAAGAAGAAAAAATTGCATTTTTTGAGACTTACAATAGAGGGTTTGTAGATTACGGTTTCAGGGTTGACAGGAACTCTGATTTCTCTACTTTATAGATAGAGGAACCCCACACCCACCTCCCCCTCATAGATCGATTGAATAATTGGCATTTTGGGGCACCAAACCCCAAGTCCCTTAACCATGGTTAGAGGCCACCTCTTTTTTCTGGTAACGTGTTCCTAACCGTAGTTAACTTTTGTTTTAATTTTTTTTATTTATTTTTCGGTTGGGTTAATAATAATTCTTTGAACCTTTAAGAATAGGTTGTCTTTTTATGTCATCACGAACGTTTCCAATTTTGTATGTTTATACTTATTTCAAGCCTGAAATTATGCACATGGCACCAGAACTTTTCATACACTGACACACTATTACAGTACAAAATTGTGGATAAGGATCCTTATGATATTTACTAACATGAGATTGACAAGCTTGTATCCTTATATAAAAAAAATGAAAGATAAGTAAATAAAATTAGAGTTGCAGTTATATGTATAATTTTTTTAATATTATTATTTAATTTTGTCACATTGCTAAAAATAATTATATTTTAAAATACTAAGAGAAAGGGTGGGTTTGTGAGGAACAAATGACGAGTAGAGTTCTATTTTCTGAATGCCAGATTTTCACGTCATTTGTGAAATTCGTGCGAAATCACGAACGTTAGTCGTATTATATCAATTTAATTTCATGTCAATCAACTACTAAGTTGTTCTAAAAAGTACAACATCGCGGATTGATGAGGGGCGCGCGTCCCTTTCATCCGACAGTATCAAAAATATCTGTTCTGATGTAAAACTATAAAATAATTATAATTTGATTACCTTTGAACAAGCGCAATGATAGTGATATATATTTTCGTCTTACTCAAATGACCTATATAAACTATAAACGGCTTAAATGTAACATCATTAGTAAAAACTGTGGTGTACCAAACATAAGCAGCATGAAAACAGAAGCGCAAGTAGTTTTTGTGCGTGACCATAATTTTGATTTTAAAGAATTTAAACAACTCTGATGACATCAAAATTCTATCTTAAAGTAAGTTAGAGAAATAATATAGAATTTTTTTGGATGAAAAGAATTACATAAGTTTAAAAGTTCCATAAGGTTCTGTTCTTCTGTAACGCTGTCTTTTACAATTGACATGAAATACGCCATGTAATTTTAAGTTTATGGCACCCAAATAAAAATACAAACAAAACTTCAACTGATACATGTCCAGTATAGACTGTTTCGTGTCATCGGCATAAATAGCATCCTGTTCTATACATAACCTTGGAATTTACAATTAGTAATACCTGAGGAACTGTTGGGGGCAATTACACCTCTAACTGCATAATATATGTACTGCTTTATGCTATACACGTCAAAGTGCAAGAGGCAAAAATATTACAACATACAACAGTGTAGTGTAGCATAGCTAGAACCATCAAATTAGCCACTTTATCATGCCATCACAAGGAAAATTGCAATTTACCCCCTTGAAGTATACATGTGCACTTTATCCTGAGTTTTAGAAATGTGCAAGTTGACCCCAAACATTTTATAGCAGTGCAAATCAATCCTTAAATGGCTAAACTACCGTCATCTTCCTACTGAAAAGAAGGATAGGGGCAGGAAGGAGATGGGGCAATTTGATCATTTAAGCATTCATTTGTTAAGGGGTCAATTTACACATTTTCAAAACTCAGGGAATAAAGTGCACATGACATATACTTTAAGGGGGGGTTAAATTGCATTTTTCCCTGCCATCACAGGCACTTCTACAAGTGAATAAGATCAGAGGGGAGCTGACAAAAGTATGATACAGAAGTGCAGCATATCAAGGTCAAAAGGACTATAAAGAATTCTGCATTCTTAGATAAGAATAAAGAGGCAGCATTGCCTAACAGAAAAGGCAATCAAAATCCATTTGCCTGAGAGAGGCAGGCACTTTGTGATGTTTGTCTTGTCAGCTAATTTCACAGCTTGGATATCCCTTCCCCAATGAAGGACACGCAATCTGCTTCTGAACGTAACACTGTCAAATCCTTGGAACAAGGCCTTGTTACAACCTTCTTTCCCTTGAAGGAAAATCTAGGCCCCTGTGATAAAACCAGACAAGCTTGTCATTGTGTAGGAAAAATGCATCAAATTTCATCCATTATTTTTTTCAGGTAACAAGTTACTGTTTTCTTTTGCAACTATATGAGTGTTTCTTTTCTTTTAGAGAGCATGGTTAAAAGTTGTACACTCAGTAGCTTCTGGTTTGGCTCAAAGGGTCATAATCATAGACTTCACCAGCTTTGACAAACCGGCCCTTCACGCGCCTTCTGACATCGGCCCTAGCCTTGCGAGAGGCATACCTTACTCGCTTGTCAAATCTAAAAGATCATCAAAAGTAATATTAAATCACCTATAGAGCCAAAGCTTTAAAGTAAATCATATCCAACAAATAGTAAGTAGTTATTATAAATCTTAGCAGCAAAGATTACCCAACCAAACTAAGGGAATGTATAGTGGGATATCCCTGATCTGGTCACAGTCCGTGCAACACAGAATGTAACAGATTACATATCATTCGATTTATTGATCTAATACTGCAGCATGTAGGGCACAAATAAATATAAATGTGACTCGAGCACACAAACAAATATATACTAGTGGATTCACGTTTTTTTTCCCTTCCTTTTCTGAAATTGCTGCTGCCCATTTTATTCTTGTCATTTGAGTGAACAGACTACTGTAAGTGTTTAGGGGGAAAAGGTAAAACCAGGCTTACTAAGTTGGTTAATGAGATAATAAGATTAGTATGTTCTATGGTAATGAATGTAAAAAGCAATAAACAAAAGAAAAATAAATCTAAAAAATAAACCAAACGTATAAGTGTGGCAGAGATGAGAATGCATATTGAGGACAAGATGACAAGCTCACTGAGGGTGGTTTGACCGTATATTCTACCGAATAAAAAAAGGTTTCGTCATGTGAGAAGATTAATAGTCTCCAGTGAGAAGATAGTATGATTACAAGGGGTAGAAGACCTAAAAGCAAAAGGAGAAACCATTAAGAACAACACTGATCTAAATGGTTTTTGATAACAGCACTATGGCATCAATTGATCGTTGGAGCCAACTCCACCTAACAGGATAAGGCTTGATTGCTATTGTCGTTGCTAAACAATGACAAGGTAAAAATGGAAAAAAAATGACAAGAAGCAACTAATCACGTTAAAAATCACCAGTTGAGACCAGAACAAAGACACTACTAGATGATAGCCACCATTACATTTATGTAAACTACCAGTAATATTGCACCAACACCATTGGATATATAAACAGTATCATTGCAATTAACTTACTTCCGTGTCTTCTTCTTTTCCTTATAACGCATGACAGCATTGCAGCGGTTAACAGATTGCAGAGAACTCTCCGGGCAAGGAGGGCACCAGGGCGGCTCTCCCATGAGCATCATTGAAGAAGCCCCACAGTCTTGATAGTCACCAGCACTATTATCTTTAATGCAGGAAAAAGAAATGTTTGCTTGGGATTGCCTTGGTGTAAAACAAATAATTGGTTCAGTTTTAGTACTCAGCAATGAATCTGCAGATGCAGCATTGCTGCATGCTGGTTGAATTGCATTGACCAATGATCCCTGCAAACATAAGTTTAAATATGATCATAAGTATGTAATGAAATAATTGCAAGGACATTTGACTCAGCTGGCATGAAAGAAACTAAAAGTTTTGTTTATTGTCTAATATGACTTGCACATTATGAGTATACAAATACTGAACAGTGGAAACCTCATTTACTCACACTTAAAACGAATGCAGTGGATGCACAAATATAAGTAAGCCTTCAAAGAAATAGAAATATACGGATCTATTCTGATCAACAAACCAATAAATGACTAAATAAATAATGTGATTTTTTTTAATTACTTCTGTCACATTTTGCAAATTCCAGACAATCAGGATTAGAATCAGCACTTTGGTTGTTTGCTTTATCACTATGGCTATACTACAGATGAATTATTCAGATTACTTCCTGGCAAAAACAATTTGTGCTAATAATGAAAGCCACCAACCTGACCATACCTTCCAATCTGCTTCCATTTCAAACCATTGGATATTACACGGCTTAATTAAAGACACATGTTAGTGCTTAATCATTTAGGAAGGTACTTTTGATTTAACAACTACTCCCTTCGTCCACTTTTTGTTACCATTTCTTATCAAAAATTTTGTCCAACATTACTTGTCATTTGATTAGATTAAGGAAGCATTAAATGTCTTTTTTCCAATTATATCCCTACTATCTCTCATCCTCTCAGTGACATCTAATAACAATAGTTTTAATTACTTAGGATTAAGTTAGTCTATACACACACTATATTCTTTTCTATCTAAGCGCTCATCAAATGATTTCTTAATATGTGTGTTTTGTCAAAAATGACAACAAAAAGTAGATGGAGGGAGTCGTATAATTTGGCTTGAGTCGAGTCAGCCCACTGTGGGGGTAAAATTCTCCCAATGCCAACATTTTCCAAATGCAAGTATTGAACTCGAGACTTTGCTTAAGAGGAACAAGTGTCAAACCACTTTAACTAACTAAGCATTGGTAATTAGGAAGGTATTTGATAAAAAGTGCTGAGTATATGCGTTGATATCTAAGCGTTGTCGTTGAGAATATGCTTTATATCTAAAAAATTTATCATAACAGTTAAGATATTCATAATCACCAACAGATGGTCAACAAGAAATAATGTACACGAGTGAACAAAATAGAGGATATTATGAGGAGTAGAACTTAATCACACCAAAATTTCCATATGTGCGGCTTTAAAATGTGTAGAGAAACTATTGACAAGAAGATACAAGACTCAGTTATATGAAAAATAACAGATTATGCTCCAAAAATGGAAAAACCAAGCTTATCACAAGCAAAGGATGATGAGATTTGAGTACCTCAGCAGCAACAGCACCCTGACAATTGGAATCACCAGCACTAACAGACATCTCCCTTGTCCCAAATAAGCTATCAATTCCACCATTTTCAAAAAGCTCCTCAGAATGACTGAGGGCCACACCAAAAAGTTCTTCATAGTTCTCAAGATCCAGATCCACTTCATCCATGTTGAATTCATCATAAAGATCATCATCTTCTTCACAGAGTGCAGGAGCTTTTTTACCAGGGCAGTATATCTGCAGATTCATCATGAGAGAGATTAACCAAGTAATTTGATGAACTTATGAGATTTTTTTAATATAGAAACCTGAAAGCTAATTAACTCATTTAACTTGTGGATAAGGTGCAATTGTCCATCTAAATATGCAATAAGGAAAACATTCATATCTTTTGCAAACCACTCATTAAGTCATCATTTCCATCATTTCACCTATCATTGAAATCCATGGACCAAATTTTTATAGATAACAGTTTCAACACCTATGAAAGAGGAAACATCTTGGCACCTTCAGATGTAAGAGGAAACATCTTGCAATTTCATTCACTATACAATTGTTAGAGTGTCCATCAAAGCGAGATTAAGACACTTCAGATAAAAATGAAAGTATGAGACTATACCTTAGGCATACATTCACCGGAAGGTCCAGGTGGCTGGTCCAGAGTATTAGGTTCTGAGCTTGACTCAGGAACTGAAGAAGTGCCAACCCAAGATTTATCTTTGCTGGGTAAATCAGTGACTTGAGCTGAACCTGGCGCATTCTCACTATCTGGGTTCTCATTAATGCTCATTAAACCAAGCTCCTGCTCACATGTTCCACCCATAGAGGGTATATCTGCGAAAAAGGACCATATGGAAGAAAATTCTGCAGCTGAAGGGCAGCCAGAGTAGCAATTGATGTTTTGCCTCTTATGCGCTGAAGATGATGGAGTGGTACCATGTCCCAACCAATCACAGTTCTGACAGAGTGAAATTTTCTCTTCAGCACACCTTACATATGCGGGTTGTGAATTACATCTCTCACATACAAGGGTTCTCGAATGACGCTTAGAAAGGGCATTAGCAGTATGAACATTTCGATCACACGACAAACATAAGGATGCAGCGTCCGAGCGGCAGTACACCAGGGACCTTTGCTCTCCGCAAAAGTCACATAAATAACCCATCTTTTAATACGGACTTTTCGCTTGCTCCTTAATCTATAAAATAAAGAATTCTCCAATTAGCAATTGTCTACTCTAACTGCAATAACTACAAGGAAACAAAAGTTCCTTCTTATTTTATGATGTTGGGGCCAAGCTCAGTTGTATAACTTTCAAGCTGTTAGACAACATGATAAAGGAAGTTAAATTTTAGTTCAGCAAATTCAGCTGCTGCCAATAGACAAATAACTAAACATTTCAATACTAACAAACAAAATTAGTAATAAACAGAGTAAACAAATACAAAAATGGAAATTCCACAGCAAAATTCTGAACAATGTTTAAATGCCATGGGCAATTGCTCGTAGTAATTTATGGAACTGGGATCAGGTATGGAATCTTGCAGCCAAGACCAAACAGTAAAGACTGAGACAGTTCAAGGAAAAAGTTCAAAGCAAGGAATCAAGTAATAAAAAAGGAAAAATACTTAACATGCAACCTTTAGAAACAATTTCACAGCAGCAAAGAGACTAAACAAAAGCAAATTATTCTTCCTTCTCTAAATAAAAATGATAAATACATCTAACAACAAAAAAATTGAGAAGAACTTCCAAAGGCTATTACGAGTTTAGATTTTGAGAAGGAAAAAAAGAGATAGTTATTGTATAAAACACAGGAAATTTCATTCAGCTAAATTATCCTTTTCGAGAAAAGGAACCAAAATTATTTTCTCTCAATAAAAAGTGCATTTCCTTAATAAAGTAGAACTAAAAACTTCACCAAATAAAAATTAAAATTGAATTTTCCAGCAACTACAAAAGGATATCTTTCATGGAATGAATTACAAGCAGCAGATCAATTATTAACAAACAAAAAGTAAGAAATATCTCTAATATAGCATTATCCACTCACGAACCAAAAAGGAAAACTCATAAGGAAACATAGACAACAAGAACACTAAATCAAATCCAACCACGAGAGACTGTAAAATAAAAAAAAATAAAAAAAAATTACCCTTCACTTGAAATTCCCAACTTTTCCTTCTCTCAAGCTCCAAGAAAAAGGTTCCAAACACAGAAAATCATGAACTTTAAACAACAAAAAGAAAAATTAAAAAACACACACAAGAATCAGAGCATGTACTTGTGGCAAAGATGGCACAGAAAAGGAGGGAGAGATCACCAGGCAAGAAAAATTACCATCTGGCAAGAAAGACAGAGATGACAACAAGATCGGTAAGGAAAAAGGGATTTGTTGCTTTTTCAGAAGGAAAAAAAAATTATTTTTTTTCTTAAGCAAGAATTGAAAGCAAAGAAACCCTAAAAGGGGAGAAGCTGGACTTTTCAAGAGAACAAACACTGACCTTTTTTATTTCTGTGCCTTTTTCTTCTCTCTCTTCTGCTATGTTCAGATAGATAGGAATAGGTTAGATTGTAGATTAGATATGGGGGGAAGAGGAGAGAGAGGGGTTGGTGTAGCTGTAATAAGATGAGAATAATGCAATGGGGTGCTTGATGTGTGCATGTAGGTAATGTGACATAAGCAAAGCTGATAAAAAGTGCAATGCAAAAGAGTAAAAAAAAACACATATAATGCATGTGGGGCCATGTCTTTTTCCTAGTGAAAGCAAAAGCTTAAGCCTTTCCCTTTTCTTGGTCCCTCCCATAACCAAAAAATTAAAATATAAAAAAGACAGCTGCTACAACTGCTTATTTCTTATTTCTTTTTAGGTGTGGTTATACTGCTTATTTATTATGCCAGGATACTATTGAATGAGTAGTTCTTAAATGTTTCTAAAGTTAAAAAAAGAAAAGTGAAGTTTACTTTTATTTAAAATTTAGGAATAAGTTATATTGATCAAGCTTAGGTGATACTATACATAAATTTCACAATTTATAAAAATAATCATTAATTTTCTTACGATTTTGAGACTACTTTTTAACCTTTGATTAAACTTTTCAATTGTTTAACTGTACAATTTTTTCAATTATTATTTTAAAATTTTCACATATAACCATTTTGTAATTGTCTAGATTTATACTTTTGGTAACTATAAATAGAGTACGTTTATTTACCCAAGTTAAAAGGTTTTTATGGTAAAACGAATCTTTTAAAAATAATTTATGAATAAATTATTTTGTAAGTGTTTTTTTAGAAGTTAGATATTTTAAATTTTTAAAAAACATAAAAATTAATTTTTTAAGAAGTAATAAATTGTATAACTATATATAAAAAATTAAAAATATTATTTTTAAAAGGTTAAAAAAATAAAAATAAAAAGGATGTGTTATCTAAATCTATTGGACCATTACATACAGAAAATTTTAGACTTGTTTAAAGTGCAATCACTATATACTGGCTAAATTTTATCTACAAACAAATAATAAAGCTACATTTTTTAAATCATTTTTTTATTATATTAAAATTTAAATCATTGGTATCAGAACAAACATTTTTTTGTCCGAGAGTATCTAAGACTTTCTGCCATTGAAGTGACATGGACCTTCTCTCTCTACCCTTTTTCTGTTTCTCTCTCTTGCGCTTTTTCTTATCCGTGTCCGTGTGTATGTTGTTTGGTGGCATTGTTTACTATTCTTTATTGTGTTTAACAATTTTAAAAGGAAGGGCATGGTTAATGGTCGTAGGAAGGTTGAACTTTATGCTCAAAAGTGCATCACAAAGCTGGGTGAGGTGGACAAATGGGAGCTTACTTTATGACCCTTTTTCACAATCTGGTTTTCCATTTTCAGTTGGCCTTTTCACGCTTCAGTCTTACGTGTTCCACGGACTTTGTGGGTGCGTGTCCTCACCGCAATCAATAATAATTGCTATTTAATTTATTGATTTTAATAATGGCTATACCAAAATATTTCTAACGAAATATAACCACGGTTACACTATCTACTTTAGTTAATTAAGTACTTGTGTGGCTTATCGATTTGATATTCCTAATTCATGTCACTTTATTTTCTGCCTAACGCTGTTTAGCGTGTGCTAATTGTTTTTTTATGTTTGCAGTATTTTTTACATTGCAAGTTGTACAGGTCGGTTTAGCTATATTCTAATTAATTTACTTATTTAGTCCAATCACAAGATATGTCATTCAAGTCAAAATTAAATAATCAACAACTCAATGAATTTGACAAATTATGTACTTTAAAATTTATTTAATATGATATCAGTATAAAATTAAAGAATAAGTGTCATTAAGCTTCTTTATGAAAGAATTTTTTTTCTTTCTAGTAAAAAAAAATATATTGAAGTCCAAAATGCATTACTAGCATGGTAAATATGGAGAGGAAATTTATAAAGAAAACATATCTAAACCACATGAGTGGACCTGCACATTAAAGTTTGATAAATCTCAACTAACAACCGGCTTATTGATTTGTAGTCATACCATGCTTCAATGGATGAAAACTACAATCAAACCACCATAAAGTGAAATTATACAAGGGCAAGATCTATTGTCAAATCCAACATCCAAAACTTTCAAAAATGGCCAAGCAGACATACGAAAATATGATGATCATCGGCTTAAGGTGCAAGCCTGAACTGCCTGGGAGATACACCTACAAAGCCTCATAATTCTTGAATACCCAACTCTTACACCCTTTAATGCTGTCCTTATTTCAGCTACAAGAGATGAAGCCTTATGCTCCCCACTAGCAGGATCATATATCCGATATGGAAGGATTTCTACAGGGTAGACCCCACTGCTCACAAACCATTTGTCAAATCAGTCAGTGTCCTTCACAAAATAAAGCTTATCTGATTGAGAGATGGCAATATGGCCACATTATTGTAGAAATAGCAACGAATTGAATTTACATCAGATACAAGCAGAAGCATTAGTTTTGTTATGGCAATCAGAACATAAGATTAAAAATAAATTAAATCAAATTAAAGAGAAAATATGTTCAGCGAGTATGAAGTATGTATGAATCAATAATACTAGCAAGAATGATCTTGGAAACAATGAACAACCACCAGAGCCTAAGTTCTAGTGATTGATATGGCTCATGAGTTTAATTG
Source organism: Nissolia schottii (assembly GCA_003254905.1). Taxonomy (NCBI): domain Eukaryota; kingdom Viridiplantae; phylum Streptophyta; class Magnoliopsida; order Fabales; family Fabaceae; genus Nissolia; species Nissolia schottii. Next base: position 35,893 of record QANU01061708.1, on the reverse strand, counting down.
AAGCAAACAAGAAACACAACACTGTCAAAGGATCGACTGAACAGAACATTATATACATGTATAGCATAAAAAAGAGCAGAACGTTACCATCTCAAGCATGTCATATCAAGAGTCACTTTCACCTCCCTGCCACTACAAAAGTCAAGGAAAGATAGCAGCAAATCAAGCTGCCCAACTGCAATAACAGGATACATTAGATGAGGGGAAACTCAAGCTCCTTACCTATATCTGACAAAAAATATCTTATTCAGAAAGTCATAAAAATATGCAACATGTGTCACATGACTTATGGCAAAAAAATTATAAAGCCTTGAGTAGCAGGGCACTTCAATCTGCTCTTAGGACTAATGTGATCAAGTCTTCTCCCCGTCTCTTTCCTCTCCATTTCAATCATCTTCCTCCCAATGAATTCCGTGTTGTTTTTCATTTTCCTTTTCCCCTTACAACAACTAAGTCTTGTCCTACTATCTGGAGTCGGCTACATGGATTAGATGATACCATAATATCTTGTCATGGATCATGTTTGCATCCAAGTCATTAACCTATAAATCTCTTCTAATAATTTTCTTTATCGTTTTTCTAAGTCTCCCTCTATCTCTAATTAATAAGCTACCTGCAATTTGATCTACCCTTCTTTCGAGGCTTCCTCAAGTCTTCTCTTCACATGCCCAAATCACCTTACGCGAGATTCTACCATATTTTTCACAATAGGTGTTACCCCAACTTTCTCTGTAATGCATTCATTTCTAATCCTATCTTGTCTAGTGTCTACTCATTCAATGTAGCATCCTCATTTCAGCGACATGGAGTTTATTTCCTTGTTGGCATTTTACTGTCTAAGACTCAATTCCGTATAACATCCTCTGTCTCACAAATGTGCGGTGAAGTTTTTCCTATTCCCCTTATTTCCCAAATATCCTATGATGCTCCAAATTGATATTGAAGCTTTTTAAAGGTTAAGTAAAATACAATTTACGACTTAAAACCCAAAGAGAAATATAAGACCAGGAATCAACATAATCAAGTCAAAAAGAGCAAAGCAGCAATAGTTTCCTATCAAATATTGGAAGAATTTCCAAATATAATTAAGGATCCAACTCAAAGGCTCAAAGTAATATTTTATGGAGTAGATAAGAAATTTGTTAACCTGATTGAGAATAGAATTTTGCCTGGATCAGATTTTTAGTCTCTATCCGAGCTAACTTAACCTCCTCAACCAAATCTAGCAAATTACTCAACAATGAACTTGTTACCTGCATAGAACATCAGACCAACAACATTCGGGAAAACACTTGGTAAGGTATTTAGGTGTATTATTTATTATTTGCCAATCGCCAATATTGCAAGATAAGGCTGTACAAGCAAACATTTAACACGAGAAATAGTAAGAAGACAATACATGACACAACTGGATTCGGCGGTGTCGAAGTTGTGTTAACTGAGGTACATCCCCTAGAAAATGAGGAAACCAAACACACTCTTAGCTACAGTAGAGAATCTTTTATTACTAGCATCTTAAATGCTTGAAGCATTATGAAATATATTTTGATTTCCACTTTCAAATATGTTGGAAGTGGGATTTATCATGATTCTTTGATATGTTTGTAGTTATATATATGCACATAAGAATCTCATAATGCTTCAAAAACATGGGCTTCCCAATTATCCAAAGGTGCTCATCATGAAAGATCTACACTTACAAAAACCATTTCGCTATACTTCAAAAACATTCAAGATGCTCATAACTAAATGTTCTCCAGTAAAGCTAAGATCAGACTTCAACAATTTTGCTATTGGGTACGAATTTATTTTTGTAGTAGTGTTATGAATGGTTTTGAACCAATTATCAAAAGATGAAATCAGGAGAGAAAATTTTTTTTGCTCCAAAACACAGGCATTTCTGGTCTTCTACGTGATTGTGGTGTTCTACAAAAACTACTTTGTAACATCTAGCATTTTCATTTCTTCAAAGCTTCTGCCTTTACTACTGTTTTTGTTCTTACTACCTTCCTACCTTCTTCCTACTCCCTTTCCTCAAAGCAAGTCAAGACTACTTCTGCAACAAGTTTACAATTGTATCTTGCAAGTATTTTTCTCTATAAATAAACATAGTTAATCCTTTAATATGCAATATACATCATAATTAGCTTTTAACTATATTATTGTTTTACATATTCCTTATACATTTTATGTACATTTTCTTTATCTTATGTACTTTACAAAGAACGCGTGAAAAGTAAACATACTATAGGTTAAATCAAGTAGGGCTAGAAAAAATATTATTAAAAAAAGACATGATAAGAACAATGAACAACAAAATATATAGAGAAATTTTCAAGGTACAATAAAATTACAAAAGTTAAAAGTGAAACAAGTGATGGCTTACAACAAGATAGAATTACAAGAGCAGGAGTTTGGGATGGGAAAAAGGTATAATGCATAGTGGGTGATTGCATCATGGGAATACAAGATGTTGGACTTCTCAAATACAAAGACTTGTCTTGAGAGTATCATTGCTATTTGCTTTGCAAGTTAACTTGTTACATGTGCATACTAGACAATAACTAAGAGAAAGGTTTTTTTGTCATTTTCTTTTCTTCTTGTTGGAAATCTACAATATGTGTGTGTGTGTATTATTAGTGGGGGAGAATGATGCATAATAGACTAGGATAATTTAAGATTTTAAGTCATGTCATTTTAGAGTTAATTGTGTTATCTTATTTTAAAGATCTTGTCCTTTATAAGAATAGAGGGTAAGCCTTGGCACAGCTGTAAAGTTACTGCTTTTGTGGCTTGAAGGTCAGAGATTCAAACCGAAAACAGACTCTCCATTTGCTGGGAGAGACTGTAAATTTATTTTCTCCAGACCCTTCCTGTCATTGTTGTCTCCACTTTTCACAATCAAGTTCTATTTTGGCACAAGAAAAAACAGGTTTGTGCAATGTCCATGTTCCAAGTTGAAAAGGGTCTTGCTTAAAGGACAACCTTAAAATACAAAACCATTATCGAAACTATCTAAAAGAAGCATAAACTTTTCGAGAGTTGGTGAATCAACCCATCCCTTGAGTTTTTGAGTTCCTGCTCCATCTAAAACAAATTTTTCATTACATCAGCATTGTACATCATTGCTTGACAAAGGAAACCAAAAAGCTTGTTTCATGTGCACAAGATAGGAAAAGCAAAATTTGTAAAACAAATATCAAATTGTGGATCACAAACACCACCATCAATAATAATAATATTAATCTATTTCAGAAATAGTTGCGCCTCCAAAAAGAATAAAGGAAAATGAGAAATTCAGGTTGTACTTAAAAAAACTTGCTAAGACAAAACAACATACGAAATGGAGTAGTTTACCTGTGTTTCTTGTGCCAAACCTTTTGTATCAGTGTAATTCTGAGTGGTATGAGAATTGAAGACAAACATAAACGCGGAAAAAGCATCTACATCTGGAAAGGTCTAAATACTAAATAGTGTTACATTAGAAAAGAAATAGGTATGCTGTACCAAAAAAAAAAAGTAAGAAAAGAAAAATGCACGAATCATGTAATAAAACAGATTAATTTTTTATCAAAATACCTTCACAATTTTTGTATCAGCCAGTTTATTTGAAACTATTATGCTTAGTGACGGACAAGCAATTACTGTGAACCTACATTTCAACAAAACAAATAGGCACATGCAAATTCAGTTATATCTTCAAAGATATATAATAAGCTCCAACACAAAGATTAGTGAGACACTAGCAAGTAAAGATCTAACTAACCTCTGAATGACATAACCATAATAGTTGAGAGATACTCGGTAACAACCATCCACATGCTCAAAATTGTCAATGTCCCACAACTAAAATAAAGTAAAAACAGAGATGTTTATTAGAAAATGATATTTAATCTAAAATCATATGCAAAACACAAGGAGTTGAGAACTTGAAAGACCTGCAAATTCTGGAATATGCACTTGCAAGATATTCTCTTCTTCAAATAATCATGAACGAATCTTATGGTGTCAGCAAAGGTTTGATGAGGTTTGATCTTGCAGTGTGAAGGAAAGGATTTCTTTAAGGATTTTGCTTTCCAATCCAAAGTTTCAAGCTCCTGCCTCATTGTGGTGACATTTTCAGAAGAAACCTAGCATTGTCCAGTAAAAGGTCGCCAATTAACATGCAATGACACAACATATCAAACCTTTCATAATCCAATTGCATCAACCAAATATAGAAAGGACCATCAACAGCATGAAATGGAAACATATCTTGCATCCAAGAGAGAGTGACTATGAGTGCTCAGAAGTCAAAGCCCTTTGATTATGAATGCGCTTAGTGTTTTTTATTTTTTTCCCATAAGAAAAGCACTTTTTATTTAAATCATTTCTCACAGACATTTGTTCAGATAAGATTTTGAAAAGAAAAAAAAATAATTAAAAAAACAGTTTTCTGCTTTTTCCAGACCTAGAAAATAGCTGCTTCTCAAAATAATCAATTTTAAAATGAGAGATACAAATAGAAGCAGAATTTAGACAAGTAAAAAAGTGATTTATGCAATTGTATCCAAACAAAACTACTTCTGCTTTTTATAAAAAATCTCTATAATTTAATTATTTATTCTATTTTATAATCATTTTAAAAAAAGTTTAATCAAACACTCTTAAATGCATGGTAGATTTTATATTGTGGTTTGTGAGAACTCCTTTAACAATTATTTCTTCTGGCTGCTTTCTCCACAACAAACAGATGTAATATTGGAGACGAGAGAGATTAAAAGGTTACTTCTAGCATAAAGGTTCATTATCTTTCCTAGAAACTCAATGATATTGAAGCCCAGCAGCCTGTCAATGATTATTGTTGAGAATAAAACATGTGACTAAATGTTAGTCATGTGCGTAGTGAGTTGCATCGGAAGTATAAGAGTTTAGGAAATAGACTAGCATTAATTACTAGTGCTTGAAACCAGTCATGCATTTATTCCCTACTGCACTATATATAGTTCTGATGGGCACCTAAAAATTTACACATATTCAACCTATTTGAATATAAGTTATTCTTCTATACACTCGTACTACTCTCCTCCTCTTTTACCCTCTCACAAATTCAACAATTATCATAAAAAATGAGCAGGGAATTGACAGACTACATGATTTCAAATTTGTTGAACAGCTTAAACAGGTTACTAACTTTTCAGTTTGGTGGAAATGGAAAACAGTTATTATTGGCATAGAAAACTCGGGAAATTTGTTCAGTTTTCTTATCAAGTATAGTTAATGAACGATCAAGCTCAATTTTGCGTATCAAAGTGTGCTATCCTCAAGTACCAAGCATACATTTTGCTCAGATATGGTCTGGCTACAATACAAATTCATCCCCTGAAATTCAGACCCCATTTTATTTTAATCTCTTCACTTCTGAGTCCCATTTTTATTTGAACTGTGTATTTGATAAATCACAATTTGTTGCTTTTTAAGAGAATTGGGACATTCATTAAATGATTTCCATATTATACATATTTATTAGGGAGTAAGAAGTGTAAATAATGCTGAAATTCAGTTAAACGCTTTGTCAACATATTAAAGCCTCTATAAACTAATGGACAACACTTAAATACTTTGTTCCTTTGGAGGGACCATACACTTTGAAAGATAAAACAGGTATCAGTGAAGTTAAAGATATGTTGTAACTATTGGACAACATGATCTACTAGAACAGTAAGAAGCAAATTCGTTTGGCATGGTCAAGTGCAGAATCAGAATACTGTGCTATGGCTTAAACTACTTGTAACTTGTGTAAATGATTGGCAACTGTTTGATGAGATTGGTTTTAGGAGCACAAAATGTATGCAGCTATAGTGTGATAATCAAACTCTACTCAGATGGCATCTAACCTAGATTTTCATGAGAGGAGAAAACACATAAAGGAAAGGATATTGTCACTTTGTTCAAGACAAGTTTTAGAAGGGACTTACTTTTACATGTACAGATACAGACTGAGAACCTTTAGTTTAGTAGATACTCTTACCAAGGGACTAGAATAGGTAGTTTATATTTGTAACAACTTGGGCATGATTATCATCTATGCTCGAGCTTGAAGGGAAGTGTTATATATAATAAGGTATCAATATTTTCTATGTCATGTGTGTTAGGCTTGTATGAGTTGTACTACTCTTTTACAAACAGTAATCAAGTCAGTACATCCCTTTGTACAATAAATCTGTGTGTGTCTATCTCTCTCTCCTCTCTATACCATCTCTCTGCATTTCTATGCTGATATTTTTATGTTAAAAACAAATTCATATATAGATAATATATATGTTTGGGTTAATGGCATGAATGCAATCCATGTAGCCATCCCCACATAGTGGGGCAAGGCTTAGTTGTTGTTGTATAATGTGTGTGTAGATACATAAATCGATAGATATAAACACCTGACATTTTCCCTCATAATTGAGCAAGATGGAATGGAAATAACTATCATTAGCTTGACTATCCATAGCCTCATGCTTAGTCGAACATGTGATACCATTTAACTTCATCATCTGAAACTCCTGAAGCACCTGTAATTTTTTCTGTGAACAACAAAAAGTGCATATCATTATCTGGCATCCGCAAGCATTGCTACAAAAGTTAAAACTAGAATGTATGAGAGAATACCTGTAATCTCTCTCGCTTAATATGCATTAATTGTAGTTTTGCCTTCCCATATGCTATATTAAACAGCAAATTTCTTGCTACCACAAATCTACAAAAGAATTACTTTACAATGCCAGTAATCAATTAACCCAAACAATTTCATAAAGCTGTGTCTATGAAAGAAAATAATTCACATTCGACATAGTAACTCAGTCAAACAACATTAACATACCGTTTATGCCTAGGAATACACAGAGGATCAGATATTTTCTGCAGGAAGGAAAACAGGATTCATGGTGATAACAAATAGGAAAGAGCCTTTGATATTGTATTGGGTGAAGTAATATGTTCCATTCACTATTAAATGTAAGCTTGTTCATGACATAACTAGAAAAGTGATGTAAAAAAAAAAAAAGCAACTAGAAAAGTAAAATGCATTTGATTATCCAACAGACCTGAGAATGAATTTCAGAACAAGAAGCCTTGCATATGTTTACTTTCCGCAGATGAACCAAAATATCTTCCAGCACACCAATCTAAATATTGACATTAAATTTGAATGAGTCATTTGTATGATAACAAGATATGACGAAATTTATGAGGGTAATAAAAAGTAAATCCACAATTTTATTTGGATGCTATCATTTTCTAAATCTAGACCCATGGATTACGAAATTAAATATCATGGAACATACCAGTCTCAAATTGAGCTTATCAACAGAAGGAGAAAGTAACTGTATTGTGCCCCATGAGAAAGTTTTTACAATCTGCAAGGTAACTGAAAAGTTGAGAAGCCAAATAAGACACAAATGAATAATAATAATAATAATAATTAACCCTTGACATGAAACAGTAACCATACATCTGTCCATGTTTTGCCTGTCTGAACTCCCAGCTTCTCTATTTCACTTCTCATATCACCTGTTCGCTCCAAAACCAACCATTGGTCACTCTTCCCACCTTTATGAAACTGTGAACTACTGTAAATCCTCCCTATTTCTTCCACTCCATCCCTTAGTATCTCATAACTTTTTCTTTTCTTTCCAGAAGAAATCTCAGCAGCAAAATTGCTTGCATCTGAGTTGCCCTGGCAAGACAAGTCTTGCATATTACCATGGCGCATTTCACTCAGACGCGCTTGCAGGGAAGGCAACAACGGAGTTGATGCTTCATGGACATAGTTGCTTGCAACCATAACTTCCCTAGCAGGACTCTCATCATGTTTCCTCTCAAAAACATTCTATAAGTCACTCAAACACCGAAAAACTGTCAATTGTCAAATCAACAAGGATAAATAAACAAAGAAACTAAAATACCAACACAAGAAGCTCCTTACATTGACCAAAGGCTGAACCCGGAGAACCGAAGCGTCAGCATCAGCATCAGCAACAGTATCAATATCAATATCATTTCCCTTTGCTACTTTTGCTAAAATGTAACCACTTCTATTTGATAATTCTGAGACAGAACTCACATCTTTGCTTGCTTCGGATAAAATTGCATCCAAGGAAGGACAAATTCTGAGATAATCATATCTAAAATGATTTTCATCTACTTCCACAACACTCATGTCCTTCGATTCCCTGGCACTAATCGCCGAATCGGCGGCATGGACCAAAGCATTAGAAAAACGGTTCTTAGCTTCGCTAAGAGTCATTGAACTCCCTGCAGTAGCAGTAGCAGTGGCAGTAGCAGCAGGGGTTGAATTTTGGCTAGGCGTTCTGAGATCTATAGAATCTGACATAGCGAGGCTCCGATAGTGCATCGAAAACGTGTTTGAATCCATGGTGAGATCATGGCAATCATCCGAGAAACCGGAATCGGAGCCAGAGAACTGTCCAGGTACAATGAAACTTGCCGAAACTGGAGCGTGAAAAGCTTCTTCTGCAAAATTATCAACAATTGGATGATGCTTTTAAGTTACAGCTACAGTCGCATTTAGAGTTGAATTGCTGTTATTGCTATTGGGAATAATTACTAAAAAAAAATGCTACAACAATTGCAGTTTCGAAGCAATATAAGACCATATTGAAGCATCATGATTCATGAGAGATCCGTTTCAAGAGCAACGAAAAAAAATAAAAAGAAGGTCGTAACTTGCCGTCATCTGTAGAAGCGTCGGTGCCGGTGCCGGTGCCGGTGCCAGAAGGAGAAAGAGGCGAAGCGGTTGGTCTCAGGAAGGGGCTCGAAATGACGTCGTCGTTGGATTCCACCACGGCGGCGGCGTTGCGGGTAGGGGTTTCTTCGGAGTCGTTAGGGTCGTCGGTGGGGAAGAGATGGATGGAGGTGATCTCGTTGTCGGCGAAGCTGACCCGGCGAGCGGTCTTCTTCGTGGGCGCGGCGGTTCCGTCTTGCGTTTCGGTGTTGCAGGAGGGCTCCATGATTTACGGTTGCTAGTTGCCGGAGCTACTCTATCTTTTTCTCACACATAATTCAAATGTTCAGAATTTTGCGGGAAAGTGATACATGGTCGACTAGAAAAACCCTCCCTCAATTTCATAAGATTATGGGACTTATATTTTTTTGTTGTATCTAAATCCAAATTGTTAGAATTATGCAATGAGGGAAATTGATTCCCGTTATGCTCTTGATTTCATTATTCATCGCATCCGCTCGTTAATTGACCAACCTTGGAAGGTTACTCTTCATCATGCTATTAGGGAGAATGCTGTAATTGATGTCATGCTCAAGAGAGATCACTGAGAATTTTATTGTTATACCCCTCTTACACAAAGTAATTATCAAAATACTCCTATTTTAAAATATATTATAAGATTACCACAGTTTTAGTTGACGTGACTGGGTGACAGTGTGGTGATGCAATGTCAGATTCGCCAGCGCAGTTGGCGAATCTAGTAAGAATTCACCTACCGGTCTGGCGAATTACACACAAATTTGGCAACTGCTCTGGCGAATTGCACACAAATTTGCCAATCGATTTGGCGAATTGCACAAAGATTTGGCTCACCGGTGGGCGAATGTGGGTAAAAGAAAATTGGAATTAAAATTGCATAATTTTTTTTAATAAGGCATTATAACTATATTAATAAATTATTTTAATTTGTTTAATTAAAACTAAATATGTATCTATTTAATTAAATTGTATTACTATGTTATGTTAGCAGACGGTGGCGGACAGAGAATTTAATGACGGACAGTACACACGTGTAAAATATGGTTTCTCATGTAAACTGCAAAAGTCCAAAAAATAAATAATTTTACAAAAAGACCGGGACGCTCTTTGTCGTGCGCGCAGGGGGCAAATCCATCAATTTGCACTCTGAAGAGCCCAAATAGCTTGGACTCATGCGCGTAAGCCCAACTCCCTTCTCAACTATTTTTACCAATAGAACAACTACTAAAGGTATATAAAAACTTAAAAGGTTTGTGATCTAACCAATGTGGGATTAGAACTTTTGAAATACCAAAATATGAAAGTCTCATTTATTTAATTAGTTATTTTCTTATGATTATTTATTTAGAAACTTTTTATTTATGAAGTAGATGTTTACGAAGCTAATTTAGAAAATCATGAAACTATTTTAGAACTACATGAGACCACATGTTTTATTGCATTAAATAAAGTCATGTGTGTGTATGATTAATATTAAGTGATATAGATATGCATTTTGTTTAGTTAAACCTTTAACAAAAGATCATGGTTAAGAAAAGATTATGGTGGGAGAAAATTTATGTTAAGGAAAGGTTCTGGCTAAGGATAAGACTTGGTATTTAAGTTGTCCATTGTACGCACATTTCTTACCTGGGAGCCTCCCTAAGCATGAGATCTTAGTTTACCTTTATTTTTCCAAGATAAAACACTTAATAAATATATTAAGTCATGTTATGCTATTAGTATCAGTTAAAGGATTATGTTATGTATTTAAAACTGTTTTCATAGGAGTGTATTAGGATAGAACTGTAACTCAGGAACAATCTACGTTGACCCTGGTATACCTTGTACGATCATAAAGTAGAATATGATTCATGTAGATTTAGGGCAAGATCGTAAAGTCTGGACATGGCAGCACGTGATGCCCAATGTCATGTATCATGTATCATGTATCATGTATCATGTCATGTAGATTAGGATAAAACCGCAAAGCCCGGACATTTTAGGAACAATTAAACCGTAATGCTCGGAACGTCTATCTAGAGAACTCCTAACTGAATTATGTTTTCAAATGTTTTACGTACTATCAATTATTATAGAAATGTTTTATGCTTGTTATATATTATGTATTGCATTCGCATGTCATCTTTTCGAAGTTTCCCATGTCGCCGTGTGGACGACCTCTCGCTGAGACTCTTCCCAGAGTTCTTACCCCTCAACCTTCCCCTCTAGTTACATGTTATGAAGCATCGTAGTAGAGGATGGAGTTTATGGTCAGTGCAGCAATGTCAGAATCTAAGAGTCAGCAGTTCACCTTGAGTTGAAGCTACCCATAGGAATTGTTAGTCTTATTTTTTTATTTTGTAATTGAGTCATGTTTAGAGTGCTCCAATTGTATACAGTCAGGACCTTCAGACCAATCGCGTATTTTATCATGTATATTTATGTTTAATGTAAAGAAGTGTATGTTTATTTAGAAAAGGAATGTTTTATGTGTTTTAATTAAAGTGCATGTTTTTACAAAAAGCGTTCAAGAGGCTTCCGTAAGAGAACTAGTCCCTTGCGTGCCGGTCACGCCCTAAGTTAGGGTGTGACATTCTTATTGCTACTATTGATGTTTGCTAATTGCATGATGTAAAGAACTTTCTCTCTAATAAGTTTGAAATGAAAGATATGGGAGAGGCATCCTATGTGATTAGAATAAAAATATTTCATGATAGATTTCAAGGAACATTAGGATTGTCTCAAAAAGGTTATATTAATAGAGTGTTAGAGAGATTCATAATGGAAAAATGTTCTTTAGGAATAGTTCCAATTCAAAAGGGAGACAAGTTTAGTCAAATGCAATTTTCCAAGAATGATTTGGAACGAAAAGAAATAGAGTTTATTGTCTATGCTTCAGTGTTTGGGAGTTTAATGTATGCCCAAACATGCACTTGACTAGATATAAGTTTTGTTGTTGGCATGTTAGGTCGATATCAAAGTTATCTAGGGATAGACCACTAGAAAGCTACAAAGAAAGTCCTTAATTATCTACAAGGCACCAAGGATCACATGCTCATGTATAGGAGATATGATTTCCTTCAAGTGATTGGTTACTCGGATCCAGACTATGTTGGTTGCACAGATTCGAGAAAATCTACATTTGGCTATATCTTCCTATTAGCTATTAGCTGGAGGAGTAGTTTCATAGAAAAGTGAAAAACAGTCTATCATTGCTACTTCTTGTGACATGTTTTGAGGTCTCGGATCATGCATTATAGTTTCAGAATTTTGTCTTAGGGCTTGGTGTTGTTGATAATATAGCTAGGCCACTAAGAATTTATTTTGATAATTCTACAACAATTTTATTCTCTAAGAATTACAATTACAAATACTCAAAAAGAGCAAAACATATTGATTTGAAGTATTTATATGTTAAAGAAGAAGTGCAAAAATAGAAAGTGTCAATCAAGCATATAGGTATTGATTTGATGATAACAAATCCATTAACTAAAGAATTTTCACCTAAAACATTTTCTGGTCATGTTAGGCATATGGAAGTAATAGATGAGTCCTTGTTAGCATGATAGTATGATATGTACATATATGTATGGTTATCTTGCTCATTTCGTTGTGGCACTATTGAATTCAATTAAAGATATGATTGTACTTACTTTATTTGTTGTCCACATTAGGTCATGTACATGTATTGTTTTGGTGTGATAACATGTTATGTTTTAAAAGACATTACAATTAGAACCATTGAAGTTATTTGAGTTGAATTGATTATGTGGTATATGGAAGGAATCATGTTGTTAAATAACATGTGACCGCCATGATCTAATTATTTCAATTCAATTAAAGGTTATGACTTGATAATTTCAATATATAGTGCACATTTATAATTGTTGAATTTTCAAGTTATCACACGGGCCAAGTGGGAGATTGTTATATTTTTTTATTTAATAATTTTTTTTATAGTGACCCATGTAATTTATATGTTGACTCTAATAAAAGGGGGATTAATGTGATGACAGTTATTCCAAAATAGTTAATAGAGTTAGTGTGAGTTATTTTTTAAAACTTCAAAAGGAACCCTCCCCTCTCCCTTTTTAAAATGACAGTTCTTGTTGGTTACCATAAATGATGACGACGACAACAACAACAAGAAGGCAAAATGTGTAACTTCTTCTGAACCATCAAAGAAGAAGTAAAGAGGAAGAAAGAGAGGGAAAAGCATGCATGCTATAAGAAGGAAAAGGCACACTGCAAAAATTTTAAAAGCATTGATTTGGATATGTCTCTATTCTTATTTATGTGAGAATTATAAAACACAAGATCATTAATAGGTTGTAGTAATTTTTTGTAATGTTAATAATAAGAAAATTGCATCTAACAATAAATATATATAGGAATGTTTTCTCGAATTAGATTTTATAACTTGTTTTTAGTTATCCCATTCTTGTATCATACTTTAGGTTGTTGTTGGGTCATGATGTCCACAACACCTTGCAATGGTTTTTTTTTTTTTTTGTTATGGATGATGCAAAACAGGAAGAAGAAGTAGATATATTCTTGTCACTGCAGGATATGATGAACAACTTTTTTCTCATTGATAAAAAGTGTCAATTTCTAATTAAAAATAAAGAACATATCGTCATCGTGTTAGAATTTTATGAAAAATTTAACACTTTGCGAAAAGCGATATGGCTAAAGCACGTATGACTATATCGAACTTGATTTCCTTAATGTATAAAGGAAAAGAAAATATTAGAGAGTACATATTGGTTTAATTGGATTATTGGTTTCTACAAGAAGAGATTTTAAAATATAACATATTTTGTAATATATTATCAACCCAAGGCTTTTGTGGAATTGGAAATCGAGGGTGACTTAAAGTACCATATTTGTCATAAAGTTTTTTTTTTTTTATGAAGAAAGTTTTTATTATTATTATTCAATTAATATTCTCATAATATTAAAATTATCCAGTTAATTTATTGTTAAAAATTAATTTTAATACATTATTAGTGTATAATATTTTACATTCTTAATCAATCATCTTGCACCATATTTATTAACTTTGAGGTATTTATTGTAATACTTAAATACTTAATTCACCCTACTTTTAATGACATTGTAATTCATGATTTTATGTTTGCTTAGAAAACTTTACGTGGACATCGAAATTATTATTTTTTTATTATAGTTCATACTTAAATAATAATGATTTTTAATATGAAATGAATAATAATATGTTAAAACTTCTTTAATGCAACTAAATAATACATCTAACTTATAAAATGTATCTCTTCTATTGTCAGGTTTTTATATTATCAGTTTAATTAATATTATCATATTTTATCTCATACAACTAACATGACCCTTTAAAACGAGTAAATTCAAATCCTCTAACAAAAGCACCTTGAATTAATCTTAACAAACCTTTTGGACCTGGTATTTTCATTAACAAACATTCCCTATTTTCTCCACTTTAACAGATGGAAGAAACTTTGATAGCACAAAGGTGGTTTTGGTTTGCTAGGACATTCCTTCTGTTCCTTGTCTTTCGCTCACACCTTGATTCTAGCCTCATAGGTGGAGAATTTTTCTCCAAAAGAAGGGAGAAAAAAAAAAATAATATTCTCTCTCCCAATCTCTCTCTTTTGCCCAAAATTCAGGCAAACAAATTTGGCTCTGAAATGAATGACCAGCACCATCACCACCATTGCCAATCAAACCCTTCTCTGCCTCATTGAAAATTCAACATCGTCTTTGTTATTGTTGAATTAAACCTCCCACAAATTTTGCAATGCTTTGGTGATTAAAGGGTATCTAATAAATCTCAATCCCTAACACAATTTTTTTTTGCAATCTTTTCTTCTTTTCTTCATTCATCATCAAAAGGGATGAAAACAAATAAACTAAGAAAACCAACCTTGCCTTTCAAACAATAAACAAGGGCGCATTAGAAACCTCGAATCCTTCTCTTGATGCCAAAAGGGGTTTGAATCTTTTTCTCTTGGAGAGAACGAATTACTACACAAATGGCTTTTCGTTCCTTTAGAGCGCAATCGGTGTCAAATCAAGGGTCGCCATACACAGCAGAGAAAACAACAGAGGAGCCTCTTCCAAGCAAAGTTGCACAGAGCACGGTCACGTGCTTCTACCAAACTCACGTGGCAGGGTATTGGCGAAACGTGTCCGTCTTGTGGTGCAAGAATCTGATGAACCATTCCCTGCACATCACGGTCGACAGCGTCGGCGGCGACTTGCATTACAGCTGCAAGATTGACGTGAAGCCCTGGCACTTCTGGAGCAAGAAAGGTTACAAGACGTTCGAGGTGGACGGCCACCCGGTGGAGGTCTATTGGGATCTCCGGTCGGCGAAGTTCTCCGGCAGCCCCGAGCCGAGCAGCGATTACTACGTGGCATTGGTTTCCGACGAGGAGATCGTGTTGCTGCTGGGGGATTACAAGAAGAAGGCATACAAGAGGACCAAGTCGAGGCCCGCCCTCGTCGAGGCCATGCTGCATGTCAAGAAGGAAAACGTGTTCGCCAAGAAAAGCTTCTCCACGAAGGCGAGGTTCGACGAGAAGAGGAAAGAGAGCGAGATTGTGGTGGACAGCTCCACCTCCGGGCCTAACGACCCGGAGATGTGGATCAGCATCGACGGGATCGTGCTGATCCACATCAAGAATTTGCAGTGGAAGTTCAGAGGGAACCAGACCGTTATGGTCAACAAGCAGCCCGTGCAGGTTTTCTGGGACGTGCATGATTGGCTGTTCAGCGGGTCTGGATCGGGGCCCGGCCTCTTCATCTTCAAGCCCGGGCCGCCGGAGGCAGAGAGCGAGAAAGAGGGCAGTGCTGCTGAAGGGTGTGACAGTAGTGATGATGGCAGCGTTGGCTATTATTCAACTTTGAACATTGCTACCGTTGAGTTCTGTCTGGTTCTCTGTGCCTACAAACTTGAGTGATAATAATAATAGAGCAAAGGCTGTAAAGTTAAGACTTTGTATTTATGAGTGCCATGGATGTTACTATCATTGTCAAGGAGGGATGTCATTTTGATCATTTTTTTTCTTCATGCTATTCTCTGTTGCATGCAATCTGTTCAATTTTTTATGAGCTTTTTCTACCAGGAGTAGTTAGTAATGAGCATGGCAATTGTCAATTAATACATGGTCAAGCATGATTGTTGTGTCAGAAAGGATGCTTGCAACCAATATAGCCAATATATTATAATAATATTTGTAGCTTCAATAGATAAAAGTTTTTTTTTCTTTCTCGGTTTCAATTTTTTATTTTACACGATTTTGTGAAACAATAAGTGAAAACAAAAAAAATAGAAATCAAACAAGCTCTGACTATGCTAAACACCCCGTGAAAAAAGATTTCTGGTTTGTGATTACCTTCTCCCTTATTCTTGTTTGAGTCCAATTTGCCTCAAAGAATCAGCATAAGCGTTCATCCATGAGTATTATTCAGATTGCCAGTTGCATTAATCAAAGCTCGACCTTAGAGATACTCCAGTGATCTTAGGTGGTACGTTTGCATGCGATTATGAGATGAAGATATGTTTCATTCCCTTGCTTAAATGAATGTCGTCAACATACCATAAAAAGCTTTAGTCCTATCGAACTACTAACCTAAGAAATTTAATGAATTAAGAGGAAAAAGCACTAAGTTCCAAATTTGAAAGTTATGATGTTGTTTATTTTAATTACTATAATAACTTAAATTCTCAAATTGTCCTTATGTGACATAAGCCATTATGTCATCATCATGAGTCACTACATGACTCACCTAAGTGATCCACCATATTTGACTCTTTGACCACACTTGGCACATTCTTGGCCGTGTGGTGAGCTTGTCTCTTGGATGGTTTTTGTGGCCAAGAATTAAAGGGTTCTGGCAGATCAATTTTGATCAGGTTTTATTGCTTCCGGTCCCGGTGCTTTGCGTATGGTTATTCTAAAACTATTTCGATCACGTCTTTGTTATCCCCTAATTTTTCTAAGTAATACTCTAGGTTCATTTGGGGTATTTGTGAATTCTCATTTGTAACCGTACCTTTTACGGATACTTTGGACGCGCGGTTGTATTCAGATGGCATAAAGGGTTTGTTTTAGTGTCTGCAGAATTTTCAGAAAACGAACAGAAATATTTCTACAGACAATTTTAATTCTAAGAGTTCATAATTCTAATGGTTCAATCGAAAATGAAATCCCTAAATAATTATCTAGCGAAATTCTGCTAAGGAGAAAACGGGATGTTACACCACCAGATCATCTAGTAGAGGTCTCATGCGATTCACCAAAACCTTCGAAATGATCTTATAAATAACATTGCAGAGACTAATTGGCATAGTTAGGTCAAACGACTTGGTATCTCCACCTTAGGAATCTACACAATGAGAGTATCTAGCAAGCATTGATCAAAGGTCAATGTGGAAAAAGCCTCATCCACTAACTTCCCAACATCAATTCCTAAAGTATGTCAGTATTTCTTGAAATATAAGGGTTGAAACCCATCGAGGCCCGACACCTTACAAGAACCCATGAAACGAATAGCATTCTAAACCTCCTCTTTAGTAACTCTAGCCGAAAGAAATTCACGACCACACTATTCAGCTTGAAGTTCTCTCTCAAGTGACAAGAGGTTCGAAGTTTCCAAAGCCTCAAATGCATGTTAAACACCCAAAATCCTCGCCTCCAACAACTTGTTCCTTTGAAAAATATTCCCAAACACCTCTTTGTTGAAGAGTAGAGAGTCTTCTTGAACCCACTTAAGGCTATTACATATCATAGGAAAGCCCTCCTACCAAGCTTGGACCTCCGAGACATGCAGAACCTCATTAAAATCCGCATGAGAACCCACAGAAATTGTGACCACTCACGAATATCCACCAACTAGTTCCACAAGTTGCTTCGAATATTCGGGCACGCGTTATTTCCTTCTCCAAACTCGAGTAATAACATGCATTGACTTTTCAACGAGGTTAAAGCAGATGTTCCATCATTGCAAAGAAAGAACCCAAATCCCTCCGCTTCCTCAATCTCCAACGCTCCATACCCCAACCTCTCCCCATCCTCGTTGCACCTTGAAATTGAATTGAGAGTTTCCTCTAAAATAAATGATAGTGGGATGAAATTTACGAACCATTTCCTTCACATACCTACCGCCACTCTCCGCCATGTTGTCTGCCACCGCCGTGCCCCTGACTGATTATAATTCCTTCTCCCATTGCCGCGATAATAAATAAGTAGGACCCACATGCTTCACCGAATTGTCATTATTCCTTCTCCTATTGCATCATTCAGACCTCATCATTAACTCCTACATTTATTTTCCTTATCAGCTACTAGCTGGAATTGCTTTGGAAATAAATGATGGATTTGGCACAGATATCAGCGGACTTCATTGCACATGGAACCGGGGGTGGACCTGGGGCAGGAAAGGTAGGGCAACAATGGAAATTTTGAATTACTCGAAATTTGAAAACAAATGCTTGGATCGATCCCCAATAAAGCACACAGTGACACTCCAACTATCAGTCTACCACTAAATTAAGCACACGGTTACTATGCTTGAATAATTATATATATATATATATATATATATATTATATTTATTTGAACTAAATTGTATTATTTTATATTTATTTAATGATATCGAGTTCAACTAGTAATCTATTAGTTGAACCAATGACTCAGTGACCCGGTGCCTTAACTGAGTCAACCACTAAATCGAGTTTAATAATTGTTTTGAACACACTTCACAACCCCTCAAGGTGTTGTGTTTATGCTACAACTTGAGCTTCCAGACAATTGTGCAAAGGATTACCTTGGAGCTTGGACTAGGAGGAAAACTTTCTTTTCAGATTGTTGCATATAAACAATTTTAAAGCTTGTTTCTCATCAATCAAAGACCTGATACCAATCAATAGATATAAATATTTAATCATGTCTGCACCAAAACTACAACCATATTGAAGCCAGTATGGCATACACCATAACTAAAATATTTACCTCACTATAATCCAAACACTATATATCCAAACAATCAATGAACAAACTTCACGAATGAGCATGGTTAGGAAGAGAGACAAATTTGAGGCTGTCATCATCATCATCATCTTCAATACCAAGTAAAACGTCCATATTCTTTTCTCTTTGAGGTAATTTTGCAGAATGGTGAGAAGGAAGGGTGGGAGGATTAGAATTGGCTCCATCTCTAAATTCTTTGCGGATTGCCCATAGAGCCTCTGCGCAATTCTTCATGGATGGCCGCGATTGTCTCAAAGGCGCAAGGCATTGGAAGGCTAGTTTGAGCACCTTCTTGACTGCCTTATTAGACGCCGGACTTCGTCGCATTCTTGGGTCCATGGCGAACACTGAATTCCCTTGTTTCATCATCTTCAGTGCCTGCATGATGCAAAATATAAAAACCATTCAGTTGTCTCTATGCGTCAAAGCCTCAACAATCAAGTGGTCTAGACTTTTAATTCCAGTCGCCCCCATTTTTCTCAGAATGTGTTAAATTTCAGCACAAGGTATAACAGTCCGCCTGTGCATTGTCTATGCTTCACGCCCAATGGCCTCCATATGTGAGGGGTCGTGTCATGTCAATAGATTTATTTATCTATGATCAATTAATTGATTTACTGGAAACATAAAAATGCAAATTACGATATCAACAGATCATAGTAAATCTTTAGGACAGTTAAACTAATGAACTGCATGCCAAGTAACATGTGATGTGGCCTTTCTTGAGTAATCCAATGCGCATGTTTAGAATAACTTGACTTGCACAAAATTCGCTTTCTGCTTTCTAACTTGAATTTCATATGTACTTGAAGCAATCACAACTTATTCTCAAGTTGATATGCCCATTGTAGTAAAAAAAAAAATAATACTGTTTTAGCTCTTTTGTGATGCTTTTTAGGAAGATTAACATACTTACCCATCTAATTGTCACTCTCTCATTGACGGGTCTCTTGGGTTCTATTGGATGCCTTCCTGTCATCATTTCAACAAGTAACACTCCAAAGGAGTAAACATCACTCTTCTCAGTGAGTTGATATGTTCTGAGGTACTCAGGATCCATGTAGCCAGCTGTTCCTTTAACTTGAGTTGAAATATGGGTTGCATCGGGGTCCTCAGACAACCTTGCAAAACCAAAGTCTGCCACTTTGGCCCTAAATTTCTCTGTGATAAGGATGTTTGACGCTTTGATGTCTCTATGGATAATTGGATTATCTATCAAATTAAACAATACAGAGTGAGTCATTCGGTGTTTTGAAAAATACATTTTGCCCCCTTTTAAACTCTAAGCTATGTGAACTTTTTCTCTGGCTTTTAAAAATGTGCTAACTCACTCTCTAACATTTCAAAATAGTGCAAATTGATCTTAATATGACCGAAATACCCTCATTTCCTTCACCTCTTTCCTCCTCCTCTTCTTCTAGTTGACAGTAATGTGATCATATAAGGGTTGATTTTAAACGTTAAAGGGTTGATTTGTACATTTTTAAAAATCAGGGGTTAAAATGCATTTTTTTTCCCTTTTATTAATGATTCAAGCTTGAGTGAACAAGTAATTGGAAGGTTTCTTGACTAGATATTGCAAGTAGCCTTCCCTGAGAATACAGGTAGATATGTTACAATTATACAGAACTCAATCTGTTGTTAAAATTGTTTGCTTGTCTAATTTGGTTCTAGTGACATATAACATACCTGTGTACATATGAAGGTAAGTGACTGCATGAGCTACATCAATTGCTATATCTAGACGCTCACCAATTTCTAGTCCATCTCCCCGAATACCTGCATTAATAAATGACTACTTTCAAGTCATAATTGTTTGTAAAATACTATAATGCTATTGTATCTGACTCTGAGCATTGCATTATTGAATAATATTTACAATGCACAAATCTATTTTGGTGCATTTAGGAACCTGCACTTCACCCAACTACCTGAGCCAAGCCCAGGTTATATACATGGCTAACATTTACACATGAACAAGCTCACTTTCTCGCTTTACAATAAGTCTTACTTTAAAGAATTCAAATCCACGATTGACAGACTAGAACTCACCGTCTAGATGTTCCCGAAGTGTCCCATTACTGACGTATTCAACAACAATAATCTTCTCATCTCTGTGCTCCAAATACCCATATAGCCTGACAAGGTTCAGATGCTCAATTTTTGACAAGGTGTATGTTTCATTCTTGAACTCATACAAGTTTTTGTTTAGTACATCCTGTAAATTAGGAACCTCACCGCATTAGGCTCACAGATTGAACAAACTCTGGAGTTGAGAAGCAGTCAAAAGAAGTCGAACATGAATGCCAATATTACCTTCTTGGCGCGCTTCACAGCCACGAGAGTTCCATCATTGAGCTCTCCCTTATAGACTGTTCCAAACCCACCTTCCCCTATCCGGTTATCCGGAGAGAATTTTGATGTTGACCTGTAGATTTCTTCAAAGGTGAAGTTTCCAATTCCAAGTTGTCCACTTCTGGTGCTAGCTGATGCATAGGAATAAGAAAACTTCCATTTCGATGAACTACTGCTGGTACTCGCGGATGATAATTCCATTGAAGCTGCGACATCAAGGTAGGTACATCTCTCAAATTTAAGAAAAAAAAGAAATCTATCTCAATGCAATACTAAGAATACTGCTAACCAAGGATTCATCACCCTGCATCTTAAATCTGAATTCCGGTTTAAAAGGCTGATCTTGAGCAAGCACAATCGAAATCAGTTCAAGAAAACCCAAAACTAAAAGACTTACATGATACCCCTCCGACTTTTGATATGTTCTTTCTGCCGTCGTCATGCTCAGTAACATTTGAGGTTGTTTTCCTTTTTCCTGGGAGAAACAATGTGGTAAAAACAGCTTTGACAGAAGACTTGAAAGATTTCAGGAGAGAAGAATGATGGCTCCTGGGATTGTTCTTCTCTGCGTGTTGATTATGATTATTATTATTATTATTAGCGTTGTTTCTTCTCTGGCTAGACTGATGAAAAGTGGGGCCCGGTGAAAACTTCTTCATTTGCAGGTGCCAGGGCTGTTCAAGATCCAGATCATTTCTTGTACATAAAACATGAAATGAGAGAGATGATGATGCCCTCTTTATTGCTTAGAATTTATGACTTAGAATTTTATTGCTGTGAGACCAATTCTTCAAAAACTTGGTCTGCCTGCAGTGGTAGTAGTTTTTCCTTTCCAAGTTAGCATTTTTAATAGTATAACGTCATACATTCTAGCAAACAACATCCTGCCAGGTCATAGGATCAGCTGCCGAAAACTCAACAAAACCTGGTCAATGGCTCTTTTTTTTATTTTTGCCTGACGCAAACTACCAAGTCAATTGCTTGTGGAGTTCAACAATGGTAAATGAGAAATGATATGCATGCTTATTTTGTATGTATGGCTCAAACCTTAATTTATAATTGGATGAGATTATAATTGAGTGAGGCAAATGAGGTGTGAAATTTTTGTTGTACAGACACACAAGTGTAGCATGCTATTCTTAACCACACACATATAAGTTTGTGGGACTTACGAATGATTATCTAAAATAAAGTTAATGAAACTCACTTTTATTGTGAGTGTACTTAAATATAACACGTTAAATTTATACCTAGATAAATAACCTCTCCCATAAGTGTGAGGCGAAAAAACGACTACACATAACACAATTCTCTTTTTCTTTCATTTATTTACGTTGATGCTCTCCCAATAGATAAAAGACGGGATTTTGTAAACGTGTACATTTTCCGATTTGAATTAGGGTTTATATTTTGTTTTATGAAAGGGGTCATGTAACACATGTCAACTGTTTTCAAATCCCTAATCATTTTAAATTTGTTCTTACCAAGTTTCAACGCCACAAAAATATAATTGTAGTCCAATCAAGAAAATAATACTTGTAGTGCAAGTTTAAAGAAGATTTTTGCCAACCTCAATTCCTACATAATGCATATATCAACGCAACTAGCCACAACTGCTCTTGCTTGTGTGTCTTTCAGACTTTGGCCATGTGTTTTTGGGAGGATTTGTGTTTATTATTGTTGGATCAGTTTGGTTTTTTCCTTTTCAGGGGTGATGAATTCGTTGTGTAGAGTTTATTCTGACTTTGATGGTATTTTCGAAGAGGTAGGAGTAGACTTTGCCTTTAAGGGGTGTTTGGTACATAGAATGTTTTAACATTCTCAGAATTCTTAACATATGAATGTAAGATTTTTATGTTTGGTAGAAGATTAAAAAATGCATTCTTGAGAAGAAAAAAAATGTCCAATTTTAATCCCACCTTATACGTGGGAATCTAACATTCTAATGGGAAGGGAATCTTATCAAATTGAAAAGTCTAAATTGCCCTCCATCATAAACAAGCACAAATGTCAAATTCGACAGTCAACATATGCTAAACATGCAGACCGACTCAAGCCGAAACTCAAAACCTTAACAGACTATACCGCCAACCAACTCGAGCCAAAACCATAAACCTTAATGGGCCAAACACATAACCTGACTCGGGCCAAAACCTTAAACCCTAATAGAACGAGGTCATCGATCAACTAACACCAAACTTGCCAACCAACTCGATCCAAAACCCTAAACAATAAACCAGTAGATTGACTCAAGCTAAAATCCTAATAGACATCCTTAATTAAAACCCTTAACGGGGTGACTCAAGTTAAAACCCTAATAAGCCAAACTGAGCCGAAACACTAACAAGATGAAACCGTAAATGGCCAACTCAGTTTGAAACCTTAACGGTCCGGCTCAGACAAAAATCATAATGGACCAACTTGGTGGACTTAGGCAAAAACCCATAGCGGGCCACCTCGAGCTTTAAAATTTACAGGGTTGATATTACAAAGTTAGTATTTGCTATTTACCCATATTATTTATTTGCTACTTTCAAATCATGAATGTTTCTGCCTGTCTTCTTTTTCTAAGATTCCACATTTGTTTGATTTTCCATATGAATCTGGGATGTTGTTTCTCTCTGTTTTTATTTTCATTTGCACATTTTATTCTCTAACAGGCTCCAATTGACCCGTATTTATGTATGAATCCTCATGGAACCTTTCTCCTTTGAACCCCTCGATTTAGTTGAGGGATATTTCTACAACTGTATTCATCATGTACTGAGTTGGGCATAACGAACTCTGATCTCATACCAACTAGTCAATAAAACAAGTTAAATTGTTTAGAAGATTTACATCACCAACAGTTTCCTGGACTCTCCTGCAATGCGTACTAACTTTGATTATGGAAGATGCCTCTTTTTTTTTTTTAGAGGTTTTAGTATATTAAAAGGGGTTATGAATGCTGGTTTTGGCCATGAACGTTTTAAGGTATTTTTATGAGACAAAAAAGAATGGGGAGCATTGTTACATGGATATGCATGTACATTACTAGTGCGGAGGTATAGCGGATTGGTGATGCTGTGGGTCAGGCAATTTAAAGTTACGTTGTCAGTAATTTGGGATGATAGCATACCATACCGTAAGTACATGAGTTAAGTATTTTGGTTTTACTATTCAAGATAATGGGGGGGGGGAATAGAGGGATGTTAACCATAGAAATTTAGTTGTAAATAGTTTAAATGTAAATATAATCTATGACACGACATTAGGTATTGTTTATTTATCTATTAAATATCATTTAGTGGAACAAAACTTAGTTGTTGTTGTAATATTTATTAAAAGCTACGTTTAACTTGTTCTTCATTGGAGCTAAATTAATTCAATGAACACAAGTGTATCAAAAGAAAGAGAAGTGTCATTCCCTTGAATACATGCATGATTGAGCAATATTTTGAGGCTAACCATTCCATTTACCAAATTTATCTGTCATTTTATTTTTAACCTTGCCGATCGGCCATGGCCGTTGTCTGCTGATCAGTTTTGTTCATCGTTGGAAGGCATGAATGCATCTGAGCCTAGATACTGTGTAGAAAGAAGCATTTATACTTTTAATAAGTTACTTTTACTTATGGTTTATGGATAACACCAGAACACTAGCTGAACTCTAGCAATGCTCGGTATTATCAATCGAACTAATTATTATATCCTTTTATCTAGCAATGCATGGTATTATTGGATTATGAATCAAACTTATTATAATATGTTTTTAGGTTAAATATGTTTTTAGTTCTTATAAAATTAAAAAATTTGTGTTTGGTCTTCAAAAATATTTTAGGAATTAGTTACTGAAAAAAAAATTATAAGTTTTTGTCCCTGTCATTAGAAAGAGACGTTGAGTGCTGATGTAACCGTTAAATGTGACATATGACACCACATGTGATGTGTCACGTGCCACATGTCACATTTAATGGTCACTTCAGCATTTAACATCTTCTTCTAATGGCGGGGACTAAAACCTACCCAAATTTTTTTCAGCTACTAATTCCTAAAAAAAAAATTAAAAATCAAATACAAAATTTTAAATTTTACCGAAACTAAAATCATCTTTAACCTTATGTTTTTTTTTTT
>QANU01061684.1:18215-28602 GCA_003254905.1 Nissolia schottii | reverse complement strand
TTTTTAGTATACAATGTTCAATTATAGAATAATAAAATAGGGTACAAAGTACACCTATCAACGTGACCAAGCGAGGGACTCATATCTCATCATCATACTCATAATTTAGGTGTGACGTCACCCTTTCTCATTCATCATATCTCATCATATCTCATTATATTTCATCATCATTCCATTAACCTTATTGACCAATCCACCCTTTTGGGACTGGTGAGGTGCGTGTTCGTAGACGTGCCAAGAGAAAGGATTCCTATCATATAACTACATGCTTATTCCCTAGTGTTCAATTATAATCTTTACATATTACGTGATTAACCTCTAGTTCTCTCAGGTCATCCTAACACTTAAATGACAACCTTGTCCTCATGATGCATGACATTATAATCATTCTAATCATAAATCATCTACATGCAATGTTCTACATACATCATACATCATCATAAACATACTTCATGTATATCGGTCAACTTAATAATTGTTGGAACTGTGTGCCCAAGACAGTTTTCATAAACCTTGGTTTTGTAAAAATAACTAAGTTTCAGGCCGCTCAGCGCCCGTGTGGTCCGCTCAGCGATCCCTGAAACTATTCCCGTCACAAAACTCTTTTTCAAACAATTTTTCAAATTAGACTTCAGGCCGCCTAGCAGTGCATCATGGCCGCTTAGTGGTCCCTGAAGGTTTTCACACTTCAGAAACTTTTCCCAACCTTATTGCTAAGTTTCAGCCCTAGGCCGCCCAGCGATTCTTGAGACCGCTCAACGCCCTGGGCGAAACTGCAGCATACCCCCTTTGCGCTCTTGCTTTCCTTTGTTCATGGACACTCCTTGGGGTTCCTCCACAAGTTCCAACAACCTAAATACAACCTAATCCAGGTCACAGGACCTTTCAGAATCATCATTAAATCCTAGCATAGCAGTTCTAACATTTCATAATCATAAGGCATGCAAGCACATAAACACATACAAGCAAACATAAGCTCCAAGGAGATGAGTAAGCCAAGTTTACCCACCTCTTAGAAGTTTTAGAGAAGGTTGGAGAGGGTGGAAGAGATGTAGGATCCCTGGGTGTACAACCTTCTGAACCAGTCTCCTGATTTCAGTAGTGTTCCAGCAGGGTTTCTGAACCGAACGATTTTTGGGCAGAGTTTCCACAACCTTGCAATTTTTGTGAAAAAAATCTGAATGGGAAGGGCTATTTATAGCCCAAGATCTGCCCCCCAAAATTACCCTTTACCCCTTGACAAAATTACCAAAATGCCCTTTTCTATTTTCTTTAATAATTAATTAATTCAAAAGATAATTCAAATGTCAAATCAATGAATAGTGATTGAATTTTTAATAATTTTTCCTTGAAATCTGAATCAATCACGTGCTGGTTGCCAAGTTTGACCACCTCCCGGTCCCGTTACGCTCATTTTTGGTCATTCGTAGTCCCGGTGCGTCGCGCACGGTCGTCCGAAAAATATTCCGCTTATACCGTCGCGATCCTCTAATTTCCCCCAACCTAGAAATAATATTTACTCAAGGAATTTGTGAATTTTTCTCCGGAAGAGTATTTTTCACAGATACCTTTGATCTATTATCTCTCGCCGGTGTCCGAACAGGACTATTCGGCTGGCGTTTCCACGATCGCCAAAGCTTCCTAGTAGTGGTTTGGGGTTAACTCTAGGGGTTTTATCATCTTTCCCTCCATAAGGTATGGTTTCCCAAGATTGGGGCCCATTACTTAGTTCTACTGGCTAAACGAGGCCAAACAGGACTGTTCTAATGTCTGCGGAACCATCCGAAAGTGAGCGGAACTCTGTTTTTTTTACGGTTTGATTTTTCCACTGAATTCTAAGGGTCATGAGGAACTGTTTGAGTGTCGTCAGAATTTCGAGAAACTAAACAGATTAGTTTCTATTAATTTCTGCCTGTTAACAGTTAATTAGGGAAATTTTTGCTAAGAAAGGAGCGGGATGTTACAGTAAACAACTTCTCCTTTAGAGTGCAAAAGCTTTTCTCGCACTCCGGCATCCTGATGAACGGTACGTTCTTTCTTGTCAACTTGGTAAGTGGTAGCGCAATTTGCGAAAATCCTTTAATAAAGCGCCTGTAGTATGCAGTAAAACCTAGGAAACTCTGTACCTCGGTGTTGTCGTGGGCTTCTCCCATTGTTGAACCGCCTCAACTTTTCCTGGATCAACTGCAACACCACACTCCGATACTACGTGGCTAAGGAATTGTACTTCCCTTACCCAAAACTCACACTTGGACAACTTTGCGTACAGCTTCTTACTCCTCAGTATCTCTAGTACTGTCTGCAAATGCTCCTCATGCTCTTCCTCGCTCTTTGAGTATACCACGAGGTCATCGATAAATACAATGACACACTGGTCAAGGTGCTCCCTGAAGATGCGGTGCATGTAGTCCATGAATATGGCGGGAACGTTGGTCAACCCAAAAGCCATTACTGTAAACTCATAGTGTCCGTACCGTAAGCGAAAAACAATCTTAAGAATATCCTCACACTTCACATGGATTTGATGATAGCCGGACCGTAAATCGATCTGCGAGAACACCTTCACTCCCTTCAACTGGTCTATCAAATCATCAATCCTCAGCAGCAGATACTTGTTCTTGATGGTGACTTTATTCAGTTGCTGGTAGTCCATGCACATCCGCGTCGAGCCGTATTTCTTCTTAACGAAGAGCACTGGGGCTCCCCAAGGTGATGCACTCGGGCGAATAAACTACTTTTCCAGTAACTCCTCTAGCTACCGTTTCAACTCCTGTAGTTCTAGCGAGAACATACGGTAGGGTGCTATGGATACGGATCCGGCTCCGGGAAAGAGAACAATCGAAAACTCCACTTCTCGCTCCGGAGAAAACTGTGGAATATCGTCGGGGAATACATCTGGGTATTGGCAAACTACCGGAATCTGATCCACCTGTTGCTTAACCTTCAGGTCTGTAGATGCTAGCAGAATGTACCCCTTTGCGTTGAGTGGACAGTAGTATAGGGATATTGTTGTCGCTTCATGAATAGATACTTCTACTTCTGCAGGGGAAAACTGACTACCTTGGTGGCGCAATCCAGGATAACTTGATTGGCATACAGCCAATCCATACCTAGTATTATATCTAGCCCTACCAGGGGAGACATATCAAATTAGTTGTCAACACTCTCCCCTACAGCTAAAAAGGGCACTTGAGACCCACTAAACAGGTTTTCACCGGGGGTGCCATAGGAGTAGATACACTCAAAGTATATCTAGGAAATAAATGAATGCGATGCTCCAGAATCATAGAGTACTGCCAGGAGTTCACCTTTCATTAAACACTTACCCTGAATCAAGTCCTCTGCATCCTCAGCTTCCTTTGCAAAGAGAGTAAACACACGCCCGATTCGCTGGGTTGGAGGTGGGGCAACTAGGCATGCTCTTGCCATATGTCCACTCTTGCCACATCTGTAATATACATTCTACCCTGTTAGGCAGACTCCCCCATGTGGCTTACCACACTTTGGGAAAGGGGGTCTGGATCCTCCTACTTGTGGCTGAGGCCTCATCGCGAGTAGCGCAGCTCTTGGTGGTCCTTGTCGAGGTTGTCTGGTCGGTCCCCTTGATCCCTATGAAGGTTGTTGCAGGGTCTGCCTTCTACTCCAGTTAGGAAGCGGGATCGAGGGAGGTCCTCGCTTTCTAGGGTCTTGTTGGGAACTTTCTACCTCCACGAATTTCCTCTTGTGTCTCTTCTTTTGCTCTGCCGCCAAATTCCGCTGTGAGTCTTCCAGAATCAGGCGTTTATTGAAACATCCCTAGCCGATTTAGTACGCTCGAGCCGTACCGAATTCCCACTAGGTTGTTTACGTCGTGGCCATTTCTTCAGTTTTCGAAAATAATAAGGTTTAGCAAAATAAGGACCCATGTTTTTTCCAAGCATACAGTTTACAACATAAGAGTCGTGCGTGCGGCAAAGTAATATAACAAGCGGTATATTTAATAAGTTGAGTCTCCATACAGCGAATACATAGACTAAATACAACGCGGGTCCACAATACATACAAATAAACACTATATACTAGTCATATTACATAATCCATACACAGGTCGAGAAATACATTTATTTCCTTATGATAATAACTACTACTCAGCCAGCTAGGCCTCTTTGCGCACATCCTCCTCAGGTTCCACCGCATCAGCATAGTAAGATTCATCTTCCATTCCTGGAGCCATAAGCGAGTGGGGGTGAGAACGGTAGGTCCTCAGTGAGTAACATGTTAATCATGGCTTTCATTTTCTCGGTTATTCTCCAGGCCACTCAGAGTTTAATCTAGGTGTGAATGCAACTAATCCCCTACTGATTATGATCTTGGGCCTATACTCTACGCAGCTTTATCTATGTTACTAGGTGATAGGTTCTCTAATCTTGTTATTACCTAGGCTTCGTGCTTGTTAACAATACGTTACTACTAGAGACATACTATTCGTCTTGGGACGCTCCCTTGACGATATATAATGCATGGACAGTTATTTGTAATGCCTAAGCAGACATACATATATTAAACATCATGTCCCCAACCATCAAAGCATACATTTAATTCCCATAGTGCATGAGGGGAATTTGGGGATCTCTTACGCGCTCTGTGGCTGCGTCCTACTTAGTCCTTTGCGCCCATGTAGCCGTGGCCTCGGACTACAACTTCTTTTTGCTACTATTGTATCGACCCGGCGGCGCTCTTTGCTGGTGTGGTAGCTAACCACGTAAGGCTCATAGGAGGTAGACATCGAATACAATTAGTGCAACCATCCCCTATGGCATGGCGAGGGATCAAACCTATGAATGATTAGGCGTGGACGCGCTTTGACCGACCCTATGGCGCGATCCGTTTCTCTTTCATCTTTTAGTGGGACCCCTTAGTTTCATTTCATTCATGCAGGCCTATGCCTGTTTTTCATAGCTGGGCCTATGCCCGTGTCTTATCGCGGTCAGGTCTCTCTACCTGCGTTGCTCGTGACCAATCCATCTTGCTGAATTGGCGAGGGGCGTGTCTGTAAGACTTTGCCAAGAGAATAGGGATTTCCTAATTATATAACTATTGACTCTGGCTAAGGCCGTCTGAATCCATGGTGATTCGTCGCCTTTGCTCTACTGTTATTTCCTAAGGTTCAATTATGATCCCCGTTAAACATTAAGGTGAACTTCTAGTCATCTAAGGTCATCCTAACTCCTACGACGACCCTGCCTCATGATGCATGCTCAAACACATAAATATGGCCTAACCTTCCTCCTTGGATCCTTTAGAAACACTAAACTCCCAACTCTGCCAGGTTTCATTCGAATACTTGCTGGGGTATTCGAATGAAATCCCTCGGAGTTCTTTCATTCGACTAAAAATGGGTTTTCATTCGACTAAATTCCCTCGGCATCCTTTCATTCGAATACAAGGGGATTCATTCGATTGAATTCCCAACAATTCGCCTCATTCGACTGCTGAGGAACTCATTCGAAGGAAAGCTCACTTTGGGCTTCCATTCGACTGAATTCCTTCAGTATTCGAATGGAGGCTGTAAAATCCGCCTCCTGACACTCCAGTTCATAAATTATCACTGTTCCTCAGGTTCCAAGTAGTACAGTTATGCATTTCATTTATCAAAATTACCAAAAACCCCTTTTTACCCTGATTTCCCCAAAAATACTACTTAACATTTTCACAGTCAGATATTCCAGATAACACACAAACAGTCAAATAATTAACCACATAGATAGTGGGATAAAAGTTACCCACTTCCTATGCAGATTTGGAGTTGGTAGGTGGAAGGTGGAGAAAATCCCTGTCGCACTGGTGTGCTCCAAGAAATTTTCGCAGGTCCGGTAGCGCTCTCGCAAAGTGCTCGAACGGTACAGTGAAAGTGAAAATTTTGGAGGAAAGCAGCAAAGTTCTAAACTCCTCTTCGTTGGCAATCAGGGGGCATTTATAGCCGTGGCCCCCTGTTGCTTATAATTATAATTTTAATTATTAATTATTTATTATTATATTATTATTCTATTATAGTTATCTTACTTATGCCCACTCGTGTCCTATTTTAATCACCTTTGATCACTCCGGCCCCACCCACGGTCTTTAGAAAAATATGGTAAATACGTATCTGTAATATGCTAATTTTTCCCGTCAAGATGGCACGTCGAAACAAGCTATCAGGGAACTTGTTTCCGTCCGTTCTCCCTTCGCAGATCACTTTGGTTCCCAACCGGATTCCCGTTTCATTCCAAACTGAACACCAATCTTATAGCACCTTGTAGGACCCTAACCCTCCAGTCTTGTCCTTCCAACTTAAGGGGCAAGTCTCATAAATAATTTTCCTCCAACCCAAATTCGGGTTATTTCATACATTATTGTTATTATTATCATATTATTGTATTATTATTTGTTATTTCATTCTTATTATCATTTTTTTTCCTAAGCCAGGGTCATGAGTCGTGTCTAAAGTCTTCCTAAGGAAAGTCGGGGTGTTACAACCTACCCCCCTTCGAAAAATTTCGTCCTCGAAATTTAAGTATAGTTAGAATCCGTACCTTCAAAACAACTCCGGGTAAGCTTTTCGCATCTCCCCCTCTAGTTCCCACGTCTGTTCTTCGAATTCTCCATTTGCCCATATTACCCGCATCATGGGAATCTCCTTGTTCCGTGTCTGACGAGTTTTGCGGTCGATAACTTTCTGAGGAGTAAGAGGTAAAGCTAAATCTTCTCTTAGCTATACTTGTTCTGGCTTCAGTACAAGGTCTGGGGAGGCGTAATATTTCCGTAACTGAGATACGTGAAAGACGTCATGAATGTTGGCCAAGTTTGGCGGAAGAGCTATCTTGTAGGCCACTGGCCCTACACGCTTCAGGATCTGAAAGGGACCCATAAATCAGGGGCTTAATTTCCTGACCTTCAAGGATCTACCAATTCCAGTCGCTGGCGTGACCTTCAGGAAAACATGATCTCCTTCTTGAAACTCTAATGGTCTCCAGCGGTTATCCGCGTAACTCTTTTGCCGGCTCTGTACTGTAAGCATCCTTTGGCGCACCAGTTTTATCATATCTTCTGCCTCTTGCTTTTCTTCTAGCGTTAGCCCTTGATATTGCCTGCCATCATTCCAACAAAGCGGCGACTGGCATTTCCGGCCGTAAAGGGCCTCGAAAGGGGCCATGCCTATACTAGCTTGGTAACTGTTGTTATACGAAAACTCTACAAGGGGCATCAGCTCTTCCCAATTTCCAGGGGTATCCAAGTGTTGAAAGCCTTTTTGCAATAAGTTCACACTCTCGTCAATTTAATATATCCTTCTACAGCTTTCATATTCACGAGGAATCCAATTGCAGTATAGACGGGTATAATCGTATCCACAGGGATTGTGTTTAAAACCAATATCTTGGAGTTGAACTATTTTAAGCTATGGAAATGTATTGGTATTTTGCTAAGTAAATAAATGATAAATAACTGCAAATAAAATAAAGCAAACAATAATGGAATAGAGTTTAGGCAGGTAAAGAAAGATGTTGGGATCTTAGTGACAATATTTCTCAATGCAGCCATGTGACTTATGAGTCTTATTGATTTTATCGCCACCAGTTCTTAACTTAATCATCTTTCTCAAGCATGTTAAGTTCACAAGTTCCTTTATTAAGTTGTCAATGTCTTGCACAAACTCAACAAAGTACCTTGAAGTTAAAGCGGGTGTTAATGCGATTAGTTCTAGGTCTCCAGTTATGGCAGTTAAGAACTAAATGAATTGATCTAGGTCAAGCTCAAATAGTTGTAACTTTCGTTCACAATATTCAAACATAAAATCGAGCTTATTCAAAGCACTATTGTTCTTAACCTGGTTTGTAACTTAACTAGCATAACTCTCGTTCATGTAAGCAAGTCTCAAGTTAAGAATCAAAAGTACTAACAACAGCAAGCATTAAGCACAAGATCATTCATTAAAATCATAAGACTTCATAGAATCATAAACATAAGTTACAATGGATACATTAAGAAATAAAGCACATCAATCCCAACATAAAAGAAAGTTAGCTATCCATTGTCATGGATAGTTTACAGACTTACAGGGTTTTAGAGCAATGGTTGGTTAAGAAGAGTGGTGAAATGTCTCCACACCTCCACCACAGATCGCAACCTTGGCAATTCGGCAGCACTTCCTCATAAGGAAAGCTTCTAAACCCTAACTTTCTTTCTAAACCTAACCTAAGTAATGTATGGAAAGTGGAAAATGAAATGGGAATAAAGTGAGTGAAGTGGGGGGTGGATGGATGCCTGAATGCCTCGGCCTCCCTCTATTTATAGGCAAAAGTTGGGTGCCTTCGCTCAGCGGTTTTAATGGTCCGCTGAGCGATTCTGGTCTTATCGCTGAGCGTCGGTGCCTTATCACTGAGCTGTTGTACTTTTGTACGCGGAGTCATAAATGCTTGGCAGCATTTCAGGGCAGCGCTGACATGGCAGTATGGCGCCAGGCTGGCTCCAACTGGCGTAATCATTGCGCCGCGTACAAGTTGCTTGTCGACATACATTTGCTCAGCGGTAAGGGTGTCTCCGCTGAGCGATTATCCCTTAACCGCTGGGCGATAAGGTGTGATTCGCTGGGCGATCTTGTCTCCAGAATCTTCTCTTTTAAGCTCTCTTCCAATTCTGCCATTTTGTTCTATTCTTCATGGGATTATTCTTCATAATTATGCTTGCATCCATTCTTCAAAATATATTAGAAACCTACAAAATAAGGGGATTAAGTTAGATATTTCTTTAAAAACATAAGCGATTAAGTGCCATCTTGATAGGTTAAAAATCATGTAACTTGGACACTTAACACTCCCCCTGACTTAAGACCTTGTTTGTCCTCAAACATGAGGTAGTAGCATTATTTCACAAGAGATTAATGCTTATGAACACTCGGTTAATGCAATGAATTGAAATGTTCAGACAGTTTAAGCTTGAGGCTTGTGAGACACCATAAAAACTGAACAAATCAAATGCACAATTACTTGAATAGCATAAACAAATCACTCTATCCAATGTCTTTTTCCACCAAGGAAATTATCTTTATGCACACAATGGCCAGTGGGCCAATTTAGGGTGAGTGTTTTCGCTCTATATCACCATTAAATTACAACAATTTAAATTTGTTACCTGTCTCATTATTCAATACAAGAGTATGGTCATGCAAGGATCACAAAGGACTTTTAAAGGGTTATAGTGGGGCCAGGCTACAAAGAATATTGGTTTTTCTGGATCTGCAAAATTTTCCAATTAAGAGAGCAATGAAAACCAATTCCTTGTTGTCACCTGTTTTCATTTTCAACGTTTTTTCTTTTTCACCCTTTTTCTCCTTGATTTTCTTTTGTCTTCTATCCCTTTCTTTTTTTTCTTCTTTTGTTTTGGGACAGAATGTGTTCTTTTTCACTTCTTGCTTTTGTTCGTTTCATCTTTCGTTACTTCCACTTTGGCTTACCCTTACCTCCCCCTGACTTGAGTCTTTTGCACATAATCCATTTTTGAATGCTCTCTTAATTTAGAAATTAAGGAATAACATTGTTTTTCTACTTATAGCTCAGGGATTATGAACAAAAATTTTCTCATGTAGGCTCAAATGGGGTGGCAAAGGATATTCCTAAGTACAGGTTGGCTTTATTTGGCCAAGTGGGTTTAAATTCTAAAGAACAAAATGCCTTGATCATCTCCTATTATTCCCATACAATTTATCAAAATTAGAGACTCAAACAAATTCAATTGTGCAAAACAATGGTGATTCTCTCTTCTCACTAAGTGTATGGGCTCACTTTCTCAGAAGATCGATACTGACATCTTACCTAAGTTGGGCATTTACAAGGATGTTGATGGGATATTCCGCCACAAGGCTGATTCTAGAGATTCTACACTTCCTCGACCACCATCCACCTCTGCTACATCCTCTCCAACCATTCCGCCACCCGGCTTCAGTTCAGATAATCCTTACCAGATGATCCTAGAGAGGTTGGATCACATGCAGGCCGCACACACGGCTAGGTTTGATCACATTGATAGTCGGATTGATTCGATTCATACTGACCTGCGTGGTGACATTGAGCGGCTAGCCAAGCAGGTTGAGGATTTTGCTAAAGTTCACAATGATGTCTCACTCGACAACCTGGATTTTCCAAGTGACCCTGATATGCCTTAGGACTTATGTTTGTTTTATGATAGTTGTAATGTTTCGTTTGTATTTGACTTTTTATTTGATTTCAGTTGTAATCGTTTAGTACTTTTAAATTCCTGTCGTTGTATTTTCTGGTTTGGTTGAACAGTTGTTTTGTTTGTTAAACGTTTGCTTATGATTGTATGGATGGTTACTCTTTGTTATAAATTGTGTTATATTATATAGTGTTTA
>QANU01061684.1:0-13243 GCA_003254905.1 Nissolia schottii | reverse complement strand
TTATTCTCTTATTATCCAAAACAAAACTGAAAACTAAATAATGAACACCAACTAATGCTAACTAATGGTGTCATCTAATGCTAAAAACGAGCTGAATAACAATCAACAAAAATCCCATGGCATGGCCATTTATTTGCAAGACAAAATATCAAACAAAATACTCCAAAGAAGTCTCATTCAAGTTGAGCCACCTGGTCCACATTTTCAATGATGCAATTCATCATTTTGGGTTCACTCCCTGTGCATATCACTGGAGCCATAAGCGAGTGGGGGTGAGAACGGTAGGTCCTCAGTGAGTAACGTTTCAATCGTGGCTTTTTATTCCTCGGTTATTCTCCAGCCGCCCAGAGTGAAATCTAGGTGTAGATGCATCTAATGTCCTACTGATTATGATCTTGGGCCTATACTCTGCGCAGCCTTATCTATGTTACTAAGTGATTGGCTCTCTAATCTTGTTATTACCTGGGCTTCGTGCTTTCTATCTAAACATCGCTAGTAGGGATATACTATTTGTCGTGGGACGATCCCTTAACGAAACATAATGCATGAACAGTTATACATGATGCTTAAGCAATTATACATACATATTTATCATCATATCATTATTCATCATTGCATACATTTAATTACATAGTGCATGGGGGAGTCTGGGAAATCTCTTACGCATACCGGCTTACCCGGGTTAGCGTCCTTCTTCCTTTTTAGTCCTTCCACCCATGTAACCGTGGCCTTCGGTTACAACCTTCTTCTATTCCCTATCATGATGACCCGGCAGCGCTTGAACCAGAGTGGTAGCTAACCACGTTAAGCTCATAGGAGGAAATTCATCATCATGATAAGTACCACCACCCCCTTACTGGGATGGCGAGGGACCGGCCCTTTGGCGCGATCAGGCGTGGACTCGTTTCTCTTTACTTTAATCTTAGTTCTTTACTTTGGGGTCCCCCATTCTTTCTTTATTACAGGATTGTTCTTGTTTTCTTTCTTTCAGGCCTTTGCCTGTTCTCATTCTTTCGTACTCAGGTCTCACTACCTGCGTTGCTTATAACCAATTCATCTTGCTGAATTGGCAAGGGGCGTGTCTGTAAGACGTGCCAAGAGAATAGGGATTTCCTAATCATATAACTACTGACTCTGGCTAAGGCCATCCGAATCCATGGTGATTCGTCGCCTCGGCTCTACTTTTATTTCCTAGGGTTCAATTATGCTCTTCGTTAAATTTTGGCGTAAACGTCTAATTATCTAAGGTCGTCCTAACTCTGATGACGGCCTTTCCTCATGATGCATGCTCCAATTACACAAGTACATACATAACCATGCAGGTTGGATTCCATAGAACCTTTAAAATCATAAGTTTCCAGTAGGCATTCGAATGCTTAAAAACTATGCATTTGATTGCTTCTTTCAATCGAATCCCTTAGGGATTCAATCGGCTGAACTCCTTCTAGGTCTTTCATTCGATTGAAATCTCAATGATGAGTCCAAAATAGTGAATTGCATCATGGAAACGTGCGGTCCAAGTGGTGTAACGTAANAAGTATTCGATTGAAATCCAAACTCTTCTTTCATTCGAATCCGTGGGAATTCAATCGAATGCTACAGTAAAAAAAAATCGCCCCAGAGAGCAAATTCTCCAGGGTTTGCTCCGTGTAACATTTTTCCCTTCTACAGTAATCCAATCCATACAGTTATGATTTCCAAACCTCAAAATCCTCTAAATCTAGCTTCCCTAACTTATTTCTCATAGTTTTTGCAAAATAATTTTTCATTCACATACACAGAAATGCATTTAAACAATCATTAAACAAACCACATGACAGTGGGCTTAGAGTTACCCACTTCCTGCGCGGATTTGAAGTTGGTAGGTGGCAGGTGGAGAAAATCCTTGTTGCAATGGTATGCTTCAAGAAATTTTCGGAAGTCCGGTAGCACTCTCGCGATGTGCTCGAACGATACTATGAAAGTAGAAATTTGAAGAAACAGAAGAGCATTTATGATGCTCTGCGGTTTACACACAGGGGGCTTTTATAGCCGTGGCCCCCCTGTTGCAAATAATTAATTAATTATTTAATTATTTAAATTAATTATTATTATATCATTATTATTCTATTATAATTATTTTAATTATCCTAACCCTTATCCTATTTTAATTATTTCTAACCGTTCTGAGTCCACACACGAGTCTTCCAAATATCTCAAATTATATATTCGCGACCTAGGAATTTTCTCGGCCAGGATGGCGGTCCAAAACACGATATCGGGGAACCTGTTTCCGCCCGTTATTCCTTCGCAGATCACTTTGGGCCCGACTGGATTCCCGTTTGCACCCAAAATTGAGCACTGCCTTCCGGGGCTTTGCGGGGCCACCACCTCCTAATTTCCTCCAATTTTAACGGGAACGGGCGTCCTAACTAAATTTTCTTTGACCCTAATTCGGTTTACTTTGCACTTTTTGCCTAGTCAAAGTTGTGGATCGTGCCTAAGACCTCCCTACGGAAAGTCGGGTTGTTACATTCTACCCCCTTAGAAAAATTTCGTCCCCAAAATTTAAGTATAGCTGGGATTCGTACCTTTAGAATAGCTCGGGGTAAGCCTTTCGCATCTCCTCCTCCAGTTCCCAAGTCTGTTCTTCCAATTCTCCGTTTGCCCATATCACCCGTACCATGGGAATCTCCGTGTCTGACGAGTCTTGCGGTCGATAACTTTCTAAGGAGTAAGAGGTAAAGCTAGATCTTCTCGCAACTGTACCTGTTCCGGCTGCAGTACATGGTCTGGAGAGCGTGGTATTTCCGTAGTTGGGAAACATGGAAGACATCATGGATGTTGGCCAGATTCGGCGGTAGAGCTATCCTGTAGGCTACTGGCCCTACTCGCTTCATGATTTGAAAGGGACCCATGAATCGGGGGCTCAACTTCCTGACTTTCAAGGATCTCCCAATCCCCGTCGCTGGCGTGACCCTTAGAAAAATGTGCTCTCCTTCTTGAAACTCCAACGGTCTCCGGCGAACATCCACATAACTCTTTTGCCGGCTCTGTGCGGTAAGCATTCTCTGGCGTACTAGTTTTATCATATCTTCGGCATCTTGCCTTTCCTCTGGAGTCAGTCCTTGATATTGCCTACTATTATTCCAACAAAGCGGTGACTGGCATTTCCGTCTGTAGAGAGCCTCGAGAGGGGCCATGTCTATACTAGCTTGATAACTATTGTTGTACGAGAACTCCACAAGTGGCATCAGCTCTTCCCAATTTTCGGGGGTATCAATTGCACATGCCCGCAGCATATCTTCCAAAATTTGGATGGTCCTCTCTAACTGGCCGTCCCGTCTGAGGATGGTACGCCGAACTCAAATGCAATTTCAATCCTTGAGCTCATTGAAAGGATGTCCAGAAACGAGAGGTAAACCTGGGGTTCCTATCCGAAATAATAGAAGAGGGGATTCCGTGCAACCATACCACCTCCTTCAGATACACCTGCACTAACTTCTCCATCGAGTAATTCATTTTGACAGGGATGAAAAGAGCGGATTTAGTCAGCCTGTCAACAATTACCCATGCCGCGTCCATTCCCGTTCGGGTACGTGGTAGTCCGGTGACAAAGTCCATCGCAATACCACTCCATTTCCATTCGGGAATTTCCGGAGGATTCAGTAATCCGGGTGGCTTCTGGTGCTTAATCTTCACTTTCTGGCAAACCAAGCATTTCTGTACCCAGTCTTCTACATCCCTTTTTAACCCTGGCCACCAAAACATCTTCCGCAAATCGTGGTACATCTTAGCAGTCCATGGGTGTATCGTAAACTGGCTTTTATGTCCTTCTCGTAAGATATCCTCTCGCAGGCTGCCCTCGCTAGGTACACAGATGCGTTGGCAGAATTGCAACATTCCTTCCGGATCAGTGGTTACCTCCCTGATCTTCCCTACGGCTACAGCGTTGCGAAACTGGCGCCACGACTTTTCCTGGCATGCCTCTTGAGCCTTCATAATCCGCTGTTTAAAATCGTTCGTGACTTGCAAAGGGTATAATATTAGACGGGTGATGCGACGGGCGACGGTTAGATCAAGATCACGAAACTCCTCTAGTAATTGTGTTTCCCGTACCATCAGATGAGCCATATGCAACGACTTTCGGCTTAGGGCATCAACTACCACATTGGTCTTTCCCGGATGATAATTCAGGCCGAAGTCGTAATCCTTCAAAAACTCGGTCCACTTCCTCTGTCTCATATTAAGCTCCTTCTGATCAAAAAGGTATTTCAAGCTTTTATGATCGGAAAATACTTCAAATCGTACCCCGTACAAATAATGACTCCAAATCTTCAGTGCAAACACCACCGCAGCTAACTCCAAATCGTGCGTGGGGTAGTTGGTCTCATGGGGCCTTAATTGTCTCGAAGCATAGGCGATCACTTGCCATTGCTGCATCAACACGCATCCTAACCCTGCTTTTGAGGCGTCACAATATACTTCAAAAGGCAACTGGGGATCTGGCAATATCAAAACCGGAGCCATGGTCAACCTTTCCTTTAGCTCCGTGAAGCTCCGTTCACATTCAGGTGACCATGTTAATTTGACTCCCTTACGCGTCAACTTTGTCAGAGGCAACCCAATTTGGGAGAATCCTTCAATGAATCGCCGGTAGTACCCTGCGAAACCCAGAAAACTCCGGATCTCCGTGATGGAGGTGGGCTTTTCCCAAGTTTCGACTGCCTCTACTTTGCTGGGGTCCACCGCAACACCCTTCTCCGACACCACGTGCCCTAGGAACTGTACCTCCCTTTCCCAGAACTCGCATTTCGATAGCTTAGCATACAACTTCTTCGCCCTCAGGATTCCTAATAGGCTAATACATTCCTCAAGTGCCGGGCATGTTCTTCTTCATCCTTCGAGTACACCAAGATATCATCTATAAAAACTATCACACAATTGTCCAATAGGCATGGAAAATGCGATTCATATAATCCATAAAAATGGCAGGGGCATTGGTCAAACCAAATGACATTACCCTAAATTCATAGTGTCCATAACGGGACCTGAATGCTGTCTTAGCAATGTCCTCCTTGCGTACCCGTATCTGATGATATCCCGACCTCAGGTTGATCCTCGAAAATACCTTAGCCCCTTTTAACTGATCCAAGAGATCATCTATCCTCGGTAGAGGGTACTTGTTTTTAATCGTCACCTTGTTGAGCTGTCTATAGTCAATGCAAAGCCTCATAGTGCCGTCTTTTTCTTAACGAACAACACCGGGGCTCCCAACGGCGACGCACTCGGCCTGATGAATTCTTTGTCCATCAACTCCTCTAGTTGCTTCTTCAATTCTTGCAATTCTAGCGGGGACATACGGTAGGGGGTAATGGAGATGGGTCCGGCGCCCGGTATGAGGTCAATGGAGAACTCTACTTCCCGCTCTGGTGGGAACTCAGGGATGTCGTCAGGAAAAACATCAGGGTACTCACATACTACTGGAATCGCCTCAATCCTTTGTTCCGTAGTCTTTACCTCTGAGGATGCTAGGAATACACACCCTTGGTCCTCCAACCAGCAACAGTATAGGGTTGACAATTCTTCGTCCGCCCTTGTCGAAATTGCGACCCCCAAGGAAGAATCACTAATTTGTTGGCGCAATCCAGCACCACCCCGTTGGTCTTCAACTAGTCCATCCCTAGTATAACATCCAGTCCAACTAGGGGAAGGAAAATTAAGTCAGCTACTCCCTTCCCTTTAGCTGAAACGGGCACCTAAGACACACCTGACAAGTCTTGACAGATGGCGCGGTAGGCGTCAACACGGACAGAGTATATGGTAGCATCGTAGGAGATAATTGTAGCTCCTTCACACTACCATGAGAGATAAAGGAGTGCGAGGCTCCAGAGTCATACAACACAGTCAACCGATTTCCCATTGATAGAACACGTACCTAGGATTAGTCCTTCCTCCTGCTGAGCTTCCTCTACAGCCATAGTAAACACACGGCCCTGGCGCTGGGACGAGGGGAGGTGTGCGCTACATTCCCTGGCAAAATGCCCTCCTTGGCCACACCTATAACATACATTCTGCCCTGCTAAACACTCACCTGCATGGGGCTTGTTGCACTTCGGGCAAACCGGCCTGGCCTCTGGCAGTTTCTGGTTCGCTCCTCCCTGCGACTGAGGTCGTGACGCTGGTGGCCCGTTCCTGGGCTGATTCTGCGCCCTGCCAACCCCTTGCGGCGGTCTCTGAGAGTACTGGCCCCTACCCCTTCCTAGGAATGGGGCTTGCAATGGCCCTTTCTTCCGCGGGTCCATCTGTGAGTTCCCTGTCTCGGCAAACCTCCTCTTGTTGCGCTCACTGCGCACCTCTGCTAGATCCCGGTTGGCTTCCTCTTGAGCCAAGCAGGTATTTACTAGCGTAGCATAATCTCGCACACCTGAGCTTGCGAGGAACACCTTCAGCTCAGCCTTCAGGCCTAGGTGGTACTTAACACATTTCCAGTTATCATCTGGGCAAAACCTACCCATTTGGGAATAACGGCATAGCTTCTCAAATGCAGCAGTATATTCCGTAACGCTCATTGTTCCCTGCTTCAGCTCCAGGAACTCCGCCTCCTTCCTATCCTGTAATTCCCTGGGAAAATACTTATCCAGGAAGATCATCTTGAACTGCTCCCACGACATTTCTGCCCCCTCCTGTTCCACTGCCGGACAGGTCATATCCCACCATTCGGCAGCTGCCCCTTCCAGTTTCCTCGACGCAAACTTGATCTTCTGAGGGTCCGTACAGGGAATATCCTGGAAGACTTGTTCTATCTTCCTGACCCAGCCATGCACCAGATCTGGATCCATTAGTCCCTCGAACACCGGCAGATTAGCCCGCATGAAGTCCTTGTACCGGAGAGTTTCGACTTCTTGAGCAGTCGAGGTCAAATTCTGCTGAGTCCAAACTGCTCAGTCCTCAGGCTCACTCGGACCAAACTGCTCTGATACCAAATGAAACACCCCTAGCCGATCCCGTACGCTCGAGCCGTACGTAATACCGCTAGGTTGTTTACTTCCTGGTCTTTTTCCTCAGTTTTTCGATAATATTAACTTTAATAAAATAGGGACCCAATTTCTCTCTTTTCTTTTCGTTTTAAACATACAGTTTAAGACATAGGAGCCGTGCGTGCCACAGAATAATATAACAAACGATATCTCTAGTAAGTTGAAATTAAGTTAGTGGATACATAGATTACACACATAAGGGGTCCTCTACAGATACAAATACACACCATATACTAGTTATATTACATAGCCCACATACATGTTCCACAATTACNGTTTGAGGTTTCAAAATTCTCTCTACATTTTTTCTTCTTGGCCATTGTTATTTCTCTTGTATTCTTGTTCCTTTGTCAACATGTTAGGAGAAGAAAATTCACCACAAGGTGGAGCATTATTTTCTGCTGAAATGCAAGCATTGGCTAACAATCTAGAAAGGGTGTTCAATCAAAAATTTGAAGAGCTCTATGAAAGGATGGAGAGGATAATGAAGAGAAAGAATTCAAGAAATTCTTCTAGTTCCAACTCTATTCCATGGGGGAACCAACCAAAGACGGAGCAACCAATTTCAATTCAGCCTAAAAAGGTTGAATTAGTGGAAGCTCAACAATCATCTTTTGGAAATTTGGGAGGTGAGGTAAGAGAAAAATATGAAAGAAAAGAGGCCATGAAAGAAAAGAATCACAAAACACAAATAATGAGTGAAAATAAAGAGGAAAAAGTAAAAAGTGAGATGAGTGAAAATAGAGAAAAGAGTGAGAAAAATGAGCAAAGTGAGCAAGTTGAGAGAAAGTTATGTATTCATGTGAAAGATCGATTCAAGAGTGTTTGTGTAGGAAAGGGAGATTTGATTGTAAATCAGCTTGGGGAGTTTTCACCCATTAAATCTGAACTTACGCCAAATTTTCCAAGTGGTTTTGTTTCTCTGTTGCAAGAACCTAAAGATGTGCCCTCGGATGAGGTATCGAGGACTTTAATTTCTATTGTTGATGGTGGAAGTAAAGCTGTGAAGCCTAAAGCAAAACATAAAAAGGCACCAATAATGTTTGAAAAGAGAAGCAGGTTGGAAACCCAAAAATTTATGAAGGGGCAAAATCATGTGGTTTTTGAACCTGGTGATTGGGTTTGGGTTCATTTTAGGAAGATTCGAGGACGAATCTTTTTGAAGAGGGAGAGAATGATATGCACAGGGAGTGAACCCCAAATGACGAATTGCATCATGGAAAATGTGGACCAGGTGGCTCAACTTGAATGAGACTTCTTTGGAGAGTTTTGTTTGATATTTTGTCTTGCAAATGAATGGCCATGCCATGGGATTTTTGTTGATTGTTATTCAGCTCGTTTTTAGCATTAGATGACACCATTAGTTAGCATTAGTTGGTGTTCATTATTTAGTTTTCAGTTTTGTTTTGGATAATAAGAGAATAAGTTAGAGTTAGTGCATTGTTTTGCATTTAGTTGGTTCAATTGTTGAATGCTTAGC
The DNA here is from genome assembly GCA_003254905.1 of Nissolia schottii. Taxonomy (NCBI): domain Eukaryota; kingdom Viridiplantae; phylum Streptophyta; class Magnoliopsida; order Fabales; family Fabaceae; genus Nissolia; species Nissolia schottii. The sequence continues at coordinate 4,744 of QANU01061684.1, read as the reverse complement.
CATAGGTTACAAAGCATCTTTGGCTGAATGTTAATGCAATTATGGTGCCTTTAGAGTGGATTTTCGGTTAGGGTTTTTGGGGCAGCCTTTAGGAGTTCGTTTTGTGATTTTTGGTATTATGTAACACAAATTGACAAGCTATATGTAACATCCCACTTTTTCCTTAAGAGGAATTTCACGTAATTAATAATTACAAGCCACTTAGTGAGACTAAAGAGTTAAGGTGATTTAATTAATACATGTAGAAGACACTAAATATAATAAAATATAATAAAGACAACACTATACTTAAAAACATTAACGTACCTAATGTCAATATGTTTCTGAAATTTGTTGTAAAATAAATTTTAAAATGTTTACAAAATGATAAATCATAACCACAAAATAACTAATGAAGTTGATTATTAAAGTTACCAAAATATAGTATGTATACCTCATGTCTTAACCTTTGAATAATACTAAGAGAATTATTATGGAAATCTAATTAATGTTATAAAGGGCGAAATGTATTATTGAATATTTATTTTAATAATAAATAGTAAAACGTGTTATGTTAAGTCATGAAAACAATATATAATTTTCAATAATAAGGTATATAAGATTATTATCCTACCAAAGCAATTAAAATAGTACTGATATATATACTATAATTTCGTACTATATAAAACACATATGAAGAAAATAAGTGAAAATAATAATTACTACTATATATTATATACATAGTGATAAGAGTGTATAACCACAGCAATGAAAATATTTAATGAATATTATATGAATCATATGCATAGCTGTATTATTATTAATATACAAAAGCTATTATCAAAAAAGTATCTCAATACTATAATAGTAAATATATTATTAAATTTATGATTCTTGTCATTAGATAACAAGTATATATGGTTATTATGTTAATCATTTATTTTCTAATTATAAAACTTAGAAAGATTGAACACATGATCAAGGAAAATATCAATTAGAACATTTGCATCTAAAATAAGTAAGTAAATAACACAGTAAGAAAACTATGAATATTACAGCCTCACTGTAAACACGCAAGTAAAATAATTAACTAGTAGAAAGACTGTATGTACTAAAATTCCAGTTTAAAATTATAATCTAGAGCAGCTATTTCTTAGTATTCTAATGTTCATAAAATTCTTATAACTATAATTATAAAGCTTGGTGCACTATAAAATACAAACGTAAAGCAATTACAAACTAAAGAAAAACCCTAAGTACACCTAGGCCAATTTAACTTATACAAAGAAATTCCAAAAGCTTAATCTCCTTTGTCACGGCACATACCGCAACAGCAGTGGGAAATTGTGCCACTAATTTCCTTAGTCGTTTTGGCAGACCAAAAGAAAAATCCTGCATGCAATCCTCACGGCCATAATGCTACAAGCGGGTAAGACAATGCAAATTAAGAAAAATTTATACTTCAGCTAGGTAATATAAGCAATCCTCCACGGTGACAATCACACATACACTTCTAGGCAATGATGCCTATACCCTCCAACCATTAAATGTGAAAGACCCAAAAACTGCATGCACGATGCCACGTTAGTTACCAAATTCCACTAGGGTCACCTCGGGCCAGGTTTGGTGACGATGGAGTGTGAGAGGCTAGGTTGCTGAGAGCACCGAGGTGTGCATAATCCCCTCTTCCATACCTGCATTAAGGTGACACATACACCTAAACCAACAACACGTATCCCACTTCCTTTTTCTTTGCTAAAACTTCCACTAAAAAGATTGCCCCTACATGGCAACCAGCAACCTTAGGCAACGATGCCAAAGGATTCCCCTCATAAATGTGAATGACCTGTCCATCCCATGCACACTGCCACCTAGCCCGAAGCCACTACTCCTAATTTTTCCTCAGCAAAGAAACTTAGTGGGAAGAGAGAGGGAGAACCTATGGTGAGCCAAATACACCACTTGGGTGAGAAAGGAGTTGCCATGCATATATATATATATACAAATGCCTCACGACCGAAGCAACCCAAAAAAATGCACTCTAAACATCCTCAAAATTCTCTCGACTTCTAACTTCCAAATTCTTCCCCAGCCGCTAAATTTCCTCACTCTTGCCCCTTCAACCTCAAATCATCTTAAGCCACCAGAGACCACCTCATCGGCTCATGGAAATTTAAATAATTTCCCTATCCTCCCAGCAAAAGAGGAACCGTGTGACTGCTAGGCGCGGACTGCCATCGCTGCGGGGAGCCTGATCCTGATGCAACTCCATCACACAAATTCAAAAAGAAAACATTCGGGTGGGTAAATTCTGTCTAGACCATCCTTGAACGGTCCTAGACTTCATTTGTGTGCTTAAAGCATACTTGCATGTGTGTTAAATTCTTGCCTGCTTGATGATTGAATTTTTATAGAATTGTCCTAATAGAAATTTTGTTAAAGCCGTTTCTTGAGAGATTCTGTTTCTTTTGGTTATGCAATTGGGGAAAAAGTATGCATGTTATGCCTTGAATTAAAATTTCATGTGCTGAAAATAAATTGGATAAAAATGGACATGGTTAGATGCTGAAAATCTGAATGTTAAAAGTGGGTAACTTCATTCTTGATTGCTCTAACCTGAAAATAGATAGAAGTGCTGTTATGTAGAATAATTGTTTTGCATGTGCACGGTTTGGTTTAGTTCGAAGGGAAAAAGGAATTGTGAAATCATTAATAGCTGGGATGTGTGTTTAACTTCGTCCTAGTTTCATGAATAGTGATATTGTGTGCTTGTTAAAAACTAGTATGTATATTCAGAATTTTCAACGCAAAAAGGGTAATATTTCGATGAGGTATATATCTCTATGAGTCCGGTTAAAGATAATTAACACAGGGTGTGGTGCTGTTCGGATTTCTGAAGGTATAACCAAATCATTTAAACTAAAACAGAAATAACGAACATAAGGGCTGTTGTAATGTTGCATAAGACCTGATTAAGATGGATGTGGATTTTTGGTTAAACTAAGCTCACATGTTCTGTAAATACTCAGTGAATTATGTGGTAATGTTGTGGGGTGTGGCATGATACCGAAATGGTGCTAAACAGGTAATGTGAGGTATAAAGTGCTACTATGTGGTACGGGTAAGTGTATATATGAGTACCTTAAATGTTCTAAAATAAGTCAAAAATAATGAATTGTATATATGACATTGCATGCATAACCGAATTGGCTAATAAAATCTGATTCTGGGGGCGGGTAAATTAATAGGAGTATTGGGTGGATACAAGTATGTAACATTTACCAAAAAGCAACTTGAACTTGGTTGAAATGTAACGTAGCATCATGATGAAGGCTTAGTATAGGTGCTGTTTTAATTCCTTTTTATTTCCCTCGTCAGGCAATAGATGAAACCAGAATTTATTTCAGGTTTATTTATATTGTTAGAAGAGATCTTATTCAAAATGATTAAAATGAATTATTAGAAGTAGGATTATTATGAGTGCTGATTCATATCATTATATGCATCTAACAGTAAACAATTCGGTAAGGCATTGGGAAAGTTTCAGAATTCTTTCATGTTATTAGGGGAGATCTTATTCAAAATGATTAAAATGAAATTAACATAGTATAATTTACTATAGTCCTTTCGGGTAGTAAAAATATGTCAAAGTAGATTATTGCTATAAGATATACGAAGACTTTAGATGATGAGATTGGATGAACCGAAAGTTCAAGGATCCCTACCCAAAAAGGGTACAAGGGGTCTTAGAGGATTAAACTAGTTAAGCCAAAAATGAATGATGTTATGACTCTTTAAATAAAATAGTATGAAGAAAATGCAATATGTGAAGGTGCTGGGTGTATGAGTAAAGGTGCTGTTTTGTTCATTTAAATAAATTGGGATATAAAAATGGAATATGTTGAGGTGCTGTTAATATTAGTGAATGTGCATTAGAAAGTGTTTTAGCTAAGAATACATAATATGACTATGTTCTAAGTGCTGTTGGGTCACTGCATGTGCATTGTAAAATTTAATAATTATGAAATATATGATAAAGTTAACTTCTAATGCTGTTGGGTTATTAGCGTGTGCCTCAGAAATTTTTCTAGTTATGAAAAATATGTTATAATGCTATTTGGAGCTGTTGCAGGTGTTTAATTATCTAGCTAAAGTGATATGTGAAAATGCAACATGTTAGAAAGCTATTAGGATAATTGTATGTGCTACATCAATTGCTTAATTAATTTGGAGTATGAGATTCTTCTGTGCTAAAATGTTGTTTGGGTTAGTTGCTCGTGCTAGTTAATTATCTAACTAATTTAGCATATGAAATTATAATATGAAAATAAGGCTGATTGAATACATGTCAGGTGCTATTTTGATTTCTAAGTTAATGTGGTGTATGAAAACATAATATGTTAAGTTGTTGTTCTGGGATGTTGCATGCATACTCCATTTATTTAGCTAAAGGAAATATGACTCAAATGTGCTACGTTACTGTTTGGGCTGTTGCGTGCCTACTCAATTTATTTAGCTAAAGGGGATGTGATTAAAATGTGTTGTATCATTATTCGGGGTTGTTGCATGAGTAAGTATAGTTCTAGCCAAATGAAATATGACTAAAATATACTATTATGCTATTTGGGGAGGTCCCTACTCTAATGAGTATGGTAGACCTCAGAAATTACAAATTTATTTAGACATGAGAAGATTCTATCTCTTGGCACGTCCTAAGGACAAGCCCCTCACCAGTCCCGCTAGCTGGATTGGTTTATGACAAAGA
>QANU01061667.1:0-22676 GCA_003254905.1 Nissolia schottii | reverse complement strand
TAGGCATTATTATTGATCTTTTCCAACACTTGGAATGGACAATCTCCTCTAGGTTGAAACTCTGATTTCCTTTGTTCAGGAAACCTTTCCTTACTAACGCGCACCCAAACCCAATCTCCTAGTTCAAACACAACTTTCTTTCTTCCCTTGTTAGCTTGCTTAACATAGCTCTCATTTTTCTTTTCAATTTGAACCTTCACACGCTCATGCATCTTTTTCACCTCTTTTTCCTTAATCAAAAAATTGTGTTTTCCTTCAAGTGTTTCACCTTTTTTCTTCTCTCTTTGTTTTCTCTCAAGTGTTTGACTCACTTTTTGTTTTCCTTTTGTCTCTTGCACAATCTTTTGATCCTAACACACCTCACTAGGACTTAATGACTTGAGTATCACTTTCTTGCCTTGGTTCANTCTCATTATCATTTGATCCTCACACACCTCACTAGGACTCAATGGCTTAAGTATCACTTTCGTGCCTTGGTGCATGAAAGAAATTTTGTCGGTAAAACCATCATGGAAGGCTCTAGTGTCAAATTGCCACTGCGTCCCCAAAAGCAAGTGGTTGGCCTCCACTAGAACTACATCATATAGCACCTTATCCTTGTATTTCCTAATGGAAAACTCCACTTCTACTTGCTGCTTCACTTGCACCTCTCTACCCTCACTAAGCACTTGTTTGTCTCTACCCTCTCTACCCTCACTTAAATTTAGCTTTGACACTAATATATCACTAGCCACTCTTTTCCTCTTAAGTTTTTGCTCCACTTGCATAGCTTTGTGTAACAACTCCTCCATTTCAAAACATTCCTGTAATTCCACAATATTTCGAATATCATTATTCAAGCCATTAAGGAAACGTACCATGGTTACCTCTTCATCCTCATGGACTTTAGCTTGAATCATTAGCATCTCCATCTCCTTAAAGTACTCCTCAAACCCCTTGCTGCCTTGAGACAACCTTTGGAGCTTGAGTTTAATGTCCCTACCATAGCTAGTGGGAATATACCTCTTCCTCATGATGCCCTTCATTTCAGCCCAAGTTTCTACCTCGAGTTCTTCATTCCTCACTCTTTCTCTTTGCAGCTTTTTCCACCATACAAGAGCATAATTAGAAAATTCAGCGGGTGCAAGTTTGACCTTTTGATCATCTTCATATTGGTTGCTTGAGAAAACATGCTCAATCTTTAGCTCCCACTTCAAGTATGGCTCCGGATCACTCCTTCCTTTGAATGGAGGGATGTTGAGCTTAACACCCTCAATTCGATTTTGTCTAAGAATGTTGTTATCATCCCTCCTTCTTCTTTCTCTTCTTTCATCCCTTCCTTGAGAACTCCGTTCCTCCAAGTTGTCCAAACGGTCATTGAGAGAATCTATTGATTGGTTCAACAATCTCTCAAAATGTTGTGTAAGAGTTTGTATTTGGAGTTGGCCTAAACCATCTCCTTCTTTGGATGTATTTCATGTCGTCTTAACAACAAAACAAGTAACAAAGAAAATAAAATATTGTAGTTGCAAAGAACTCACCACACTCAAGTGTATAACGCTCTTTGAGGCTTTTTCTCATTGAAATACACTCTTGCCTTTTACCACTCAGAATTCTCTTAAACCCCAAAGTGATGTCACCAAGTGAGAATTACCAATGGCCACAAATGTAAGAACAAAGAAAGAGTCACCAAATGGTATACAAGCATATGTAGAACACGTTTTTTTTCCTTCTTTTTTTCAGTTTTTTTTTTGTTTCATTTTTTTTCTTTCAAAACTAAACAACAACAATGGTAAGAAACTCAAAACCTGAGCTCGGATACCAAATGATGTGAACCAAAGTTATTGTTTTAATTGAACTAACGCAAGTGTTTCAACAAATTATCACTCAATTTGTTGGTCGATGAGTTGGCTAGAAAAATTAGTTTTGCAAAGCAAAACTAAGAGAAATGTAGGCAACGGAATTTGATAGCTAACAAAATGATTGCAATCACTCCAATTTGAGACAAAACACACAAAGGATTTGGTTAGGTCATTTGGTAATCTCACTTCTTGAATCAGTCAAGAATTCAGGAGAATCACTCTCACAATTTTGTTTGACAGAAATCAAAAGGTTTGTTAAATGCTGAATATTATTGTTTTTTGGTGTTGCTACTTTGGCTGCCTTATATAGCTTGCCAATTTGTGTTACATAATACCAACAGTCACAAAATTAACTTCTAAACGCTGCACAATAACCAACAGCCACAACCCACTCTAAAGATGCTTTGTAACCTATGGCTGAGAATTCAACAACTGGCTGCCCATTAAGAACCAACTAAATGCAAAACAATGCACTAATTCTCACTTATTCCATGGCTAGGCTGCTCTTATATCCAAACAAATCTAAAAACACACTAATTGATGGCTTTAAGGCTGATTTAACAACCACAAATGCCAATTATGCTAAAATAAACTCACCCACATTTTTGGGCCAATTATTATGAACAAAAAACTCCAAACAATAGCTTCTAAACTCAATCAGATTGTAGAATGCATCCCTTCAACTTGTGGACCAAGTTCCATGACACAATTAACCAATTTGGGCTCATCTTGATCCAAGCTAAGTCGAATCTTCAAAATTGTAACTAAGACTTGTTTTAAAGCCTCATTGGCTTTTCTTGCTCTAGCCCAAGTCATAGGTCCTCCCAGTCCTCTTATGGCTTCTTGATCTTGAGCCTTCAACATGTCCTCATCACAACGCGTCTCCTTCGCTATCTAAAAGGAACACTATGTCGAAACTTATTATTCTAGCAAGACTCCAAGCTTCAGCTCCAAGGCTTTAGTGACACGATTTGGAGAAGTTGTCACGATTCTTGTCACTCCATTACTAACTGTAGTACTTTCATCGACCATTCTCTAATCTCAAGGTGGACAAAAAAGCAATCCACTATCTTAATTTCCTAATTGGATGTTAAGTATCGTGCCCTTTCTGCTGCAAATTGAGAGCTTCAATGACTTTGCTTCCTTGCTCAAGAATTGTACATTCAACTTTCTCTCCATATTATTCTATTTAGTGACAATCGATGCGCTTTTTACATTGCTGCCAATTTGGCCGTTCATGAGAAGACTAAAAAACTTGAAATTGATTGTCACCTTGTGCGCAACAAACTCTAAGCTCGACTAATGGAGCTCCTTCCCATTTCTTTGTCACTGTAAACAAATGACAGTTTTACCATGGGTCTGAACCTCCCTAGGTTTCTCTCATTTGTCTCCAAACTAGGACTCGTTAATCCTCAACAGTCCTCAGTTCTTTTCTCTTTTAGTTGGTCGGGTGGGGGTGGGGGGTTGTTTTAAACGAAACCTTGCTATGAATTCATTGCACACTAACCCAGTTGTAGCTACAGGATTAATCTACTAGAAAGAATTCATGTACACCTCAACACTTTATATTGATTAGCATATCAATTAGATTATTCCTTTGTAATAGAATTGGCTCACACTAATTGTAAGTTCATTCTCCTTCATGTGCACTATACAGTGAGTATGCTCTCTCTTCTATTCACACACAACCATCTCGATTCAACAATTCTTGAGCAATTATGATCGAAATAGTACCATCATCATTCCCTCGTAATTTTCATAACACCATTACCAATTATCAAACGTTTACAAAACTTATTGCTAAAATACTGCTATTTTAAAACATATTACCAAACTACACCTACGTTTTAGGTGACTTTTTTATATTTTATTTATTCAAAACCGATAATTCAGGCGTTGCCTAAAGTTCCAAGAAATGTCGATTAATTAACTGTGGAAAAATCTTATCAGCATAATTCAAATAGGGAACATTCAAGCAGCAATAGACCAACACCCCTACCACCAAGCCAACATTGAATCATGCAATATATTTACACAAAATAACGTATAATTTCACAAAATGAAATAACTAGTCTTAACAATAAATAGAATATTACATCTTTACACTTGTTTCTTTTTTTATTAGCCCAAAATTTTGAATGAAAAAAATTAAAATCCTAAAAAACTTGTTTTGTTTGGGTTATTATTTTTGCTTAAAAATTTTGCAAACAATTAGAAAAAAAAACAGATTTCATTATTTTGAAAACCCATTAATTTTGATGAAAAATTGGAGACACTTTTTAATTATTTTTTTTTAAATTCTTCAATTGTAACATCCTGAATTTTCCCCTTATAAAGATTTCACGAAAATCCACAATTTTTGTCTAAATTAAAGGCACAATCAGGACGATTATTTGGACTGGGAAAATTATTTAGAAAATTAATTACTTCTTAATGCTAGTCAAATAATTGTTTTGTGACCTCACGGAGTGGCACGAGGTCCGTGCCATTTTTTGACGAAAATCGGAATCTTGGTAGACACCAAAGGTATCTGTGAAAATTACCCCCCGGGCAATAAATTCATGAATACCTTAACCTGGCATACCATTATGACCGGGAAAATTAGTAGATCGCGAACATCTGTCCGGAATATTTTTAGGATATCCGTACACGAGCGATTAAAGACAAAACGCAATTAAACATGATCACAAAAATAATATATTACAAATTGGGGAAATTAACCCACGGCTAAAAGGGGATTAATTAAAAAGATGAAGGGCAGAGAGGGAAAATAAAGAAAAGGATAGGAAAGGAAATATAAAATAAAGCAAAGGGTAAAACGGTAAATGGGCAAAATAGATATTTTGGAAAAATAATAATAAAACAATGACATTAAAAGAAAAACAAAAAAAAGAAGAAGAAAAGAAAAGAAAAAGGAAAAGGGAAACGGAAGCACAGGGCCTGGGTTATAAATACCCATGGCCTGATGCTTCACTTTCAAAAATTTCTTTCATTATCACACACTGCCGGTCCCGTTCGTGCACATCGCGGAAGCGTTGCCAGACTCCAGAAAAATTATAGGAGCACGNAAAAGGAAAAGGGAAACGGAAGCACAGGGCCTGGGTTATAAATACCCATGGCCTGATGCTTCACTTTCAAAAATTTCTTTCATTATCACACACTGCCGGTCCCGTTCGTGCACATCGCGGAAGCGTTGCTGGACTCCGGAAAAATTATAGGAGCACGCCATCGTGAAGAGGAAATTCTTCACATAAACTCTACCGATTCAGAATCTGCATCGGATGTGGGTAACCCTACGCCCACTGTCTATGTGGATTTCTATGTGATTTTGTATGTGTATTTTTGTGTATCCGATTTAGAAAACTTTATGTGAAAAATATAGAGATTAGGTTATGAAAATGATTTTGAGTAGTTTCGATGCTAGAAAAACTTAACTGTACTTGTTGGAACATAGGGAAAGGGTATTTGAAATTACAGTGAAGTCAGGAGGAATTCATCAGATTGAATTCCTCAGTCATCAGATTAAAATCCCCCAGAAGAAATTCATTCGAATGAATCCTTATTCATCATATTGAAATCCCTAGGAAGAATTCTTCAGATTGAATTCCTCAGTCATTCGAATGACAGTTGAAGAACTTGAAATTTTAGCTTTTCTACATGTTCCAACAAGCACTAAAACCCTAAGGATTGAGTATGAAAGTAACGAACTTATGTTACTTATGAAAGCATGCATCATCAGGACCCGGTCACCGTTAGGGTTTTAGGACAACCGTAGATAACTAGAAAATTATCACCTAAATTTAAAGAGCATAATTGAACTCTAGGGAACAATGATTTGAACGTTGGCATTGACCCGATCTTATTGTAAAGTAAGAAAGAAGAAGAAAGCTCAGAAGCTATAGTCAAGTCAGTTGTCCAGTACGTCCCCAAGTGTGAACAGAGTAAGTCTATCCCCAAGTGTGGATAGGTCTTCGAGTGTGGACAGAGCCCCAAGTGTGCACAGATCCCTAAGCGTGAACAGGTTCCCAAGTGTGAACCAAGTAAGACTATCCCCAAGTGTGGATAACATGAGTCAGTTCCCAAGTGTGAACATAGTCAGTCTATCCCCAAGTGTGGATAACCGTTCCCAAGTGTGAACGATGCAAGTCTATCCCCAAGTGTGGATAGGAGGTCCCCAGTGTGGACAAAGCGAGTCTATCCCCAAGATTGGACAAGTAGATAGGTCAAGAAGGACGAGTGAGCGAAGTCAGAATCCCCAACATGCATAAGATATGTGAAATATATGAGTAGAATGATATGTGTTTGTAAGCAGGTATATGTGTGTATGTGATGGGACTTGTTGAATGAAATAATGTCACAAGACTGCCTCCAGAGTATAAGTTAAGTGGGTGCGTGTTCATAGGACACGATACCTAGACAATCAGAATTAAAAGCACGAATCTAGAGGTAATGTCAAGATTAGAGAATCCCCAGTCACCTAGTAAAGTAGATAAAGCCATTCAGGACTTAGACAAAGATAATAATCAGTAGGGTTCTAGTATGCATGACACCTAGAGATCTCCTAAGTGGCCTGGAAGATAAGGGAGTAACGAAACAATAGGTAACACTAGGGACTTCTACTGAGGACGAAGAGTTCTCACCCCCACTCCTTATGGGTCCAGGTATGCAAAGCGAATGGAATGATGAGTGAGATGCGAGGTAGACGACGAATGACCGCAACAGCGTAGTTCCCAGCCAGAGCAAAGTGAAGACGTTCACGATAGGTTGATAGATATTTTGTACCATGATCTATGACTCTTGATAACTATTTGTGTAATTACTTATTAATAAGCAATATGTAATTATATGCTGGACCTTGGTTGTGCTTATATGTATAATTATACTTCTCTGGCTTATTACCTCCTTAACTGCCAGATATGTTAGCATTTGTATATGTATGTTTCCTTGATCACGCACGACTCCTAGTTTGCAAACTACTACAATAAAAGAATGATTTTCAAAATGGTCCATATTTTCAAGTAAGAAGTATTTGCCAAGTTAAAAATAGGGGCTAAAAGTAACCCAACCAAAGCAGAAAACAACCTAGTGAGCATTGTTTACTACGTACGGGTAAACAATTAGCTAGGGTGTTTCATTTGGTATCAGAGCAGTTTGGTCCAATGGAGACTAAGGACTGAGCTGCACTATGCTATTAAGTATGATGACGGTGTACGTTTCTACTTAGTGGTATGTGCTAAGTTTATGTGTACTAGCCTGTCTTGAGACTGATTAGCTCGGGATGTGTGTAGGTGTGATAGATTAGCCATGCCACCTCGTAGGGATAGGACACAACGCAATGTTGAACCTGCGGACCTCGCAGGCATTCTAAGGGAAATAGCTCAAGCCACCGCTCAGATGGCAGCCGCCACCGCTCAACGGAATGCTCCACTAATGGCTCAGGAGGCCGAGGCTCGTAAATACAGGGATTTCAGTAAAGCAAACCCACCAGTCTTTGAGGGAGTAATGGACCCAAACCTGGTTCACGCATGGATAAGGAAGACAGAACAAATCTTCAAAGATATCCCATGCACCGAAGCCCAAAAGGTCAAGTTCGCATCAAGGAAGCTGGATGGAGCGGCAGGAGAATGGTGGGACACGACCAGGCCCCTTCTCGAACAGAATGAGGCTCCCACCACTTGGAAACAATTCACTACAGTTTTCATGGACAAGTACTTTCCGCGGGAGCTACATGATCAAAAGGAAGCTGAATTCTTAGAACTCAAGCAGGGAGCAATGACAGTTGCGAAGTATACAACAACATTCGAAAGACTTTGCCGGTACTCAAGGACGTACAAGCTCCACCTAGACGAAGCATGGAAATGCAGGAAGTATCAGTGGGGATTGAAGCTGGAGTTGCGAGTGTATCTCAATGCACGGAGTAATCAGGATTATGATACGTTGTGAATACGTGCTTAACCCAAGAGGAAGCCAACCGAAGCTTGGCGGAGGTGCGCAATAAGCGACACAAGAGGAAGTTGGTTGAACAAGACCGTAGCTTGCAATACCAGAAGAGGATGAGACTTGTTCAAGCCCAACGGCAACAACTGCAACCACAAGGAGGAGAACACATTCCACCTTGTCAGGAATGCGGTAGAGCCCATCGTGGAGTTTTCCTAGCTGGGAAAGATGTCTACTATCGATGCGGGAAGCCCGGCCACACCTCCAGAACTTGCACCGCAACCTACCCCCGGCCCAGTCGCGAAGACGAGTATTTACTATGACGACCAAAGCGGCCTGGGATACAGATGATCTTGCTCAGGGTAAGAAAATAGTAAGGAATACTACCCTAACAGGCCATAGGAAGATATCCGGAAACTTCAGCAACGCTGGAATTTCGGGGCGAAATTCTTTTAAGGGGGTGGAGTGTAACATCCCAAATTTTCCCCTTATAAAGATTTCACGAAAATCCACAAATTTTTGTCTAAATTAAAAGCACAATCAGGACGATTATTTGGACTGGGAAAATTATTTAGAAAATTAATTACTTCCCAATGCCAGTCAAATAATTATTTTGTGACCTCACGGAGTGCCACGATGTCCGTGCCAATTTTTGACGAAAATCAGAATCTCGGTAGACACCAAAGGTATCTGTGAAAATTACCCTCCGGGCAATAAATTCACCAATACCTTAACCTGGCATACCATTATGACCGGGAAAATTAGTAGATCGCGAACATGTGTCCGGAATATTTTTAGGATATCCATACACGAGCGATTAATGACAAAACGCGATTAAACATGATCATAAAAATAATATATTACAAATTGGGGAAATTAACCCATGACTAGTAAAAGGAAAATAAAGAAAGGGCAAAAAGGGAATTAATTAAAAAGATGAAGGGCAGAGAGGAAAATAAAGAAAAGGATAGGAAAAGAAATATAAAATAAAGTGAAGGGTAAAATGGTAAATGGGCAAAATAGATATTTTGGGAAAATAATAATAAAATAATGAAATTAAAAGAAAAACAAAAAAAAAAGAAGAAGAAAAGAAAAGAAAAAGGTAAAGGGAAACGGAAGCACAGGGCCTGGGTGATAAATACCCATGGCCTGATGCTTCACTTTCAAAAATTTCTTTTATTATCATACATTGCTAGTCCCGTTCGTGCACATCGCGGACTCCGAAAAAATTATAAGAGCACGCCATCGTGAAGAGGAAATTCTTCACATAAACTCTACCGATTCAGAATCTGCATCGGATGTGGGTAACCCTACGCCCACTAACTATGTGAATTTCTATGTGATTTTGTATGTGTATTTTTGTGTATTCGATTTAGAAAACATTATGTGAAAAATATAGAGATTAGGTTATGAAAATGATTTTGAGTAGTTTCGATGTTAGAAAAACTTAACTGTACTTGTTGGAACATAGGGAAAGGGTAGTTGAAGTTACAGTGAAGTCAGGAGAAATTCATCATATTGAAATCCCCAGAAGGAATTCATTCGAATGAATCCTTATTCATCAGATTGAATTCCTCAGTCATTTGAATGACAGCTGAAGAACTTGAAATTTTAGCTTTTCTACATGTTCCAACAAGCACTAAAACCCTAAGGATTGAGTATGGAAGTAACCATGAACTTATGTTACTTATGAAAGCATGCATCATCAGGACCCGGTCGCCGTCAGGGTTTTAGGACGACCGTAGATAACTAGAAAATTATCACCTAAATTTAAAGAGCATAATTGAACTCTAGGGAACAATGATTTGAACGTTGGCATCGACCCAATCTTATTGTGAAGTAAGAAAGAAGAAGAAAGCTTAGAAGCTACAGTCAAGTCAGTTGTGTAGTACGTCCCCAAGTGTGGACATGTTCCCAAGTGTGAACAGAGTAAGTCTATCCCCAAGTGTGGACAGAGCCCCGAGTGTAGACAGATCCCAAGCGTGGACAGGTTCCCAAGTGTGAACGATGCAAGTCTATCCCCAAGTGTGGATAGGAGGTCCCCAAGCGTGGACAAAGCGAGTCTGTCCCCAAGTGTAGACAAGCAGATAGGTCAAGAAGGACGAGTGAGCGAAGTCAGAATCCCCAGCATGCATAAGATATGTGAAATATATGGGTAGAATGATGTGTGTTTGTAAGCAGGTATATGGATGTATGTGATGGAACTTGTTGAATGAAATAATGTCACAAGACTGCCCTCCAGAGTATAAGTTACGTGGGTGCATGTTCATAGGACACGATACCTAGACGATCAGGATTAAAAAGCACGAATCCAGAGGTAATGTCAAGATTAGAGAATCCCCAGTCACCTAGTAAAGTAGATAAAGTCATTCAGGACCTAGACAAAGATAATAATCAGTAGGGTTCTAATATGCATGACATCTAGAAATCTCCTGAGTAGCTTAGAACATAAGGGATTAACGAAACAATAGGTAACACTAGGGCCTTCCACTAAAGACAAAGAGTTCTCACCCTCACTCCTGATGGGTCCAGGTATGCAAAGCGAATGGAACGACGAGTGATATGCGAGGTAGGCGACAAATGACTGCAAGAGGATAGTTCCCGACCGGAGCAAAGTGAAGACGTTCGCGATAGGTTGATCGATATTTTGTACCATGATCTATGACTCTTGATAACTGTTTGTGTAATTACTTATTAATAAGAAATGTGTAATTATATGCTGGACCTTGGTTGTGCTTATATGTATAATAATTATACTTCTCTGGCTTATTACCCCCTTAACTGCCAGATATGTTAGCATTTGTATATGTATGTTTCCTTGATCACGCACGACTCCTAGTTTGCAAACTACTACAGTAAAAGAATGATTTTCAAAATGGTCTATATTTTCAAGTAAGAAATATTTGCCAAGTTAAAAATAGGGGCTAAAAATAACCCAACTAAAGTAGAAAACAACCTAGTGAGCATTGTTTATTACATACAGGTAAAACAATTAGCTAAGATGTTTCATCAATCATGAACATTAGTTATTTGCACGCAAATCGCCTATCTCAATAGACACCCCGAAACTTACAATTAAGCTAAGCCTCACCACCTTTATTCAAAATATGCTCACTTTACTTTTGGTTACTGAAAAATTATAATTTTATTTGTGCAAGAAATGCTTTTATATTAAAGAGTAGTAATTGAAGTTTGTTATAATTAGTGAAAAAATAATTATGTTTGTTATAATTAAGGACTACATTACCCTCACATGTTTAATATATTTTTCACGTTCTTTGTTCAAAATACATCATTCAAAAAGTTTGACCAAAATAAAATCCGAGTTCCAAATGTTGATGGTATGGATGTGACGCAAAAATTGTACATCTACCTTTATACATCCAAGATATTTATATTTCTTTCTTGTTCACTGAGAAAAACTCTTACAATATATAAATAAAAATGTTCCCTTAAAACTTGACCTAGAGGTGAGCTTTGCAATTAAAAACAGGGTGGTGGCATTCACATTAATGTTCATCAACCATCTACCAACTGCTCTCAGCCAACTGTATCTAAATCAACATCTGCATCCATCTCTCCATCTATGATGCCAGCCTCGGCTTCAGCATCTGCTTCCAATTGGCCCGCTTCCTGGCCAACGTCAGTGTCTGAGCTCTGCTTCTGAAGTTCATCCAATGTCGGGGTTTCGCCCTGGGTGCCAGGGACAGCGGCAGCATCAAATTCCATAGGTGTTGCAGTGATGTCAGTTCTAATCCCTTCACCATCTACCTCAGTTGCAGGTGTAGAAATCTATTAAAAAAGGACAAGTAAAAAAAATGACAAAAAGAAACGACATCAGTAAATCCATTTATGATTGGATGATTAATTATTATAGATCTTAAATAAAACCAAAAACTGCCACTCCATACTCTCTCAACAATGTAAGAGGACAAAATGAATGCATATAACAGCTAATCTTACCAGCATTTACTGAGGGGCAATTACTAATCTAGGATCAGTTCAACTGACAAATTTACTGCAGAAAATATAGAGCATCGCACATCTGACGAGGGATGTATATAATTTCCATCACTAGATGTTACTTGTCCTAATTACATACCTATGAAGCATAAACACTACACAACAAGATACAGAGACGCCAAATTCTATACATAAATAATTGTGTTACGCACCCTCCTAATGCTCCTACGGTGGATCCAGCTAAATCAGGAAAGGAAATCCTTCCTTTTCCTTTAGTTTATTCTAGAAGATTAAGTAGAATAAGAAAGGAATAAATCTGTTAGGATATTGTAACAGATTAGAAGCTGATTTGCTAATCAAATCAGAGAAGCATTAATTTAAGAGCTAAATTAGGAAATAAATAGCCACCTGATTCCCTTCTGCTTATAAGGGGAAACCGAGGAAGGCTAGGGAATTATTCAGAAATTGGAATTAGGATTAGGAGGTCAAAGGGAACCTTTAATCCCAGAATTATTTTCTCTTCAGCATTCTATATTGTATCCATTTAACCAAGAAATTCCCCTCTGGAATTACTGGTCCTATTAAATAAATTCAGTAAGCATTCCAATTACTTGTTCCATAGATACCAGTTGTTACAAATTGACACCGGTGTAGGTTAAGAGCAATCCTTACAGCGGTGAGAAAGGGAGGTTTATCCTCTCACTTTACAACCACCCTTACTTTAGAGGATCAAACCCATATATACATGTTATGCACAGAGGGTTAAAATTTTTTTACATCGTCATGCATGTAAAAATATTAGATTGGATGACTATGTAAATCTTACACTGCAAAAAGTAACTACACTATATCTATGCAATGTTCAAGAGTTGTATTTCATAAATATCAAACTGTCAATATTCTGTACTTACTTTTAAAAAATAGAGCATTCTTGATACATGTCTCTGTAAAACTCGTTATTTTTAAGCCCCTTCCAATACGTGTATAAGTACATGTTCAACGACAACAAATTATTAGTGACTATCTAAACATTTACTTTATTTCCTTTACCACTGTTATTATCTCTTTCATTGATTTTTTTAGCTCGAGCATAAATATAATTTCAAACTAGAAATTGTAAGAAAAACGAAATCACAAATCCTGCCAACAAGTTCAGCCTCTTCGGGTAAGAACATACTGATGAATGCAACAAGAAAAAATTGGAATAACTGAACTCTTCACAGGCCTCTAATAAAAAGTCAATTCCCTTTAGCTGAAGGAACTAAAAGGGGAAAGCTGGATCTAAATCAAGGAACCTGATTTTCTTCAACTTGATGGGCAGTGCCTTTTGTTTCTTCCTTCTTACCACGCTTCGCTCTGTCATTTGGTTTAGCTTGGTATTTAGATCGGACATCTGGTGGTAGAAGTTCTAACGATACAACCCCTTCAATGCCATGGTCAGTAAACTGCCAAAAAAAAAAAAATCAACATAATTTTCATTAACCTAAAAATGTCGAGCAGAAAATAAATTAGAGGTAGCGAAAACTCAGCTCACCTTAGAAAATCCCTCCAAGTCCTGGCGTGCTGAAAGCCGTAAACCCTTCCAGCAATAAACCTGAATTGAAGGAAACATGGAAGAAATATATAAGATGTGTACTCTAAAATCGACGACTAGTTATCAGAGGACAAACTTGCACCCACAAAACATGAAGGGATTTCTTTTGGTTAAGTCTGTTAAGATATATGTGTGTGTGTGTATATATTAGGATGACTACATTACATATTTAACATCTTAATTTAGGGAAATTAGAAATCTGTCAATTTTTTTATTGGACATTATTTGTCAAATGTGTATTGTACCTCTTGTACAATGCATAATCAGAAAACATTATTCAGTATTTCTCATCTTCAGCTTCTTTTCAACTTGGCGTCAGAGCTCCAGACCTAGGAGCCTGAGCACCTTCTGCGTCCTTCGGTACCAGCCTTTTTTGTTGTTAGAGCTTTAGTATTCCTCTCTTTTCCTTACACCTCACAGTTTCTGTTACACATCTTTCACGTTACTTTTATTTGGTCTGTTAAGTGAGTTGGCCAAGGTCTTTCATGTGGAAAGTTGAATGCAACAATTGCTTTATTGTAGAAATAGCCGCTTGATCAGAACCAGTCACCACAATGTTGTCCACATAAACGAGAAGTACCACGATTCCATTAGAAGTCTGTTACGTACCCAACAGCTGCAGCTGAAGCTGAGCTGGCTAACCAGAAAGGAAAGAAAATAATTCCCCTTCCTTTTCATTATTCCAGAAGACACAAGAAAGGAAAGAGACACAAGAAAGGAAAGAGCAATAACTGACTTATGGGCAACAACAAATCAGGGATTAGGAGAATCCCTTGGCCCTCCTATTTTCCACTCAGGTTCCGAATGATGATCTTTTCTTTTCCCCCTAATCTGCACTTATACTCCTCAACAGGAAAGAATCAAAGAATGTGCTTGATTTTCTCCTGAAATTCCTCACTTCCCTATTTTTTTTTTCTCTAACTAATTTATTATTGATTTATTCTTTCCCCTAATTCTCCTAATCCCTGATTTGTTGCCCACAAATCAGTTATTGCTCTTTCTTTGCTTGTGTCTTCTGGAATAATGAAAAGGGAGGGGAATTATTTTCTTTCCTTTCTGGTTAGCCAGCTCAGCTTCAGCTGCTGCTGTTGGGTACGTAACAATACCCTCCCCTTGAAGTACCACCTTGTCCTCAAGGTGGAAGGAAGGGAAAACCGCCTGAATCTCTGTCGTTGTCTCCTTCATGTATCTCCAGGTGTGGCATTCCGCCTCTTTCATCTTCCTCTCTTTCCTCATCCCCTAGGATTATAATCTGGTAATGTCTTATGGTGCACTTATGATCTGGTTCCCACTTCTCCCCACAGCGAAAACAGAGCCCTTTCCGCTGCCTCTCTGCCCATTCTTCATTTGAAAGTCGACGCGTGCTGCTGTTTCTGGTTGGGACTGATTGTGCTGCGCTGCTACTCCCATTCGGATTTGGCCTGGTTGCAGTTTGCTGGTCGGAAAATTTTTGGCTTATGCTGGACCCCATTTCTCCGCATCCCCCACCTTTGTTCTCATCGGTTTTGGTGAAACCTGCATTTCTGGAAAAAATAGCTCCCATTGGAACAGATCCCCCTGCCCCACTGCTTCTCGGCGCTCCTTCCATTTTCCTGTTGATTGGATTAACTCCCGTCTCCCTCCATGCTTGGTTCCTCCCCTCTATGGCCATAGTTCTGTCCATTAAGGCCGGCAAATTATCAAACTTTGTTACCTCCAACTCTGCTTGAATCTCCCGCTTTAAACCGTTTGCAAAAATGCACATAAGAGCTTCTGCTCCCATATTTCTCTGTGTTCGTGCCACCACCTCGAACTCGCACCTATATTGTGCCACGTCCTCTCTCTGTTTCACTTCTAACAAGGGAGCCATGGGATTGAGAGCGGCCCCAGGTTGGAACCGCTTAATCACATCTTCTCTGAACCACTTCCAATTTGGAAACGGAGTATGTTCCTCCCACCATTCCATCCATGTCAATGCTTCTCCTTCCAAGGCTAGAGTGGCAATGTCCATCTTGTCCTCTTGAGATGCCTGGGTAACCCGAAAGTATCTTTCTATTTTTACCAACCATTCGCACGCTCCTTCGCCTAAGAAGACTGGTATATCCAGCTTCTTGTTAGCCTCAAACCTCCTCATTTCATGGACATATTCGTTCCTCTCTTCTCTGCCCCCCGAACCCTCTCCATCACCCCGGGGTCCTTTGCCGTTGTTGCTGCCTGGTTGCTGTTGTGGTAGCACTTCTCTGACCTGCCTCAATAGATTGGCGGAAAAGGCCTCGAATGCTTGGTTTTGAGCATTGCTTATATCTTCTATCTGCTTTCTCTAATTTATTATTGATTTATTCTTTCCCCTAATTCTCCTAATCCCTGATTTGTTGCCCATAAATTAGTTATTGCTCTTTCCTTTCTTGTGTCTTCTGGAATAATGAAAAGGAAGGGGAATTATTTTCTTTCCTTTCTGGTTAGCCAGCTCAGCTTCAGCTACAGCTATTGGGTACGTAACAAAGTCCTTTGTATAAAAAGGGATGGATCATACTGACTTTGTAGGAATGAAAAATCAAGTAGTGTAGCTTGAAACTTTTCAAACCATACTCATGATGCCTATTTCAATCATTCTAAAGAGCGTTTTAATTTGCAAACTGCATTTGGTGAAGGTGTACACATACCGGTAGGAAGTTTGATGTAAACTTCCCCTTTAGGTCAACATGGAGGAATGCATTCTTAACATCCATTTGATGTAATGGCCAAGATTCAGATACAAAAATGGAATAATAGTGCGCACAGTAGTCATCTTTGCGACAAGTGCAAAGGTTTTCCTCATAATCAAGGCAAAATTGCTTATTTCCATGAACAACCAGCCTAGCATTGTAACGATCTATGGATGCATCGAAACGAAGCTTTATAGTGTACATAAATTTGCTACTGAGGTTTAACTGATGGAGGACATGGTACAACACTCATGTCGGATTTGCCAACATTCATGCTAAGAAGGAGTAGGAACAGGAGCTCATGATAAATGCGAGGAAAGAAGCTGGTTTTGGATCAAGCATTGAACCAGCAGTCGGAGAATGATCTGGAAGGGGGCCAGGGAGTTTCTGATGGCTGATTTGGAGTGACAACATTACGTCTTTTGTATGTCAATAGAGGTCTTGGTGATGTTGATCCTGCACAAGTGTGAGGAAATAATGGCAAAACAGGTATGGAGGATGAAGAAAGTGTGAGGAAATAATGGCATTACGTTTCTAGAGACTCATATCTGATGTAGATCAGATTCAGGATCATACCAAAGAAAACGTTTTTGGTGGGCAGAGTATCCAAAAAAGCACATTTAACAGATTGAGTTGTGAGCTTGTTGCGTTCTTGTGGGGGGCAACAAGGAGAAAGGAAAATCATTGTTTAACGATGGAGAAGGCAGGTGGTTAATAAGGTGGCCAGTAGTGGAGAGAGCTTCACACCAAAACAGAGAGAGCACAAAATATTCATAAGGGCACAGACAACATGAAGATGTCGGTTTTTTCTATTAGCTACCCCATTTTGTTGAGAGTGAAAGGGTGACCTTTAAGATAAAATACCTTAGTTTACAAAAATTCTTGGAATAAACGAGATGTGTAACCCCCCCCCCAAAAAAATTATAGAAGGAAATTGGGTCTGAACATAAGCATAAAAAATAAAAAATTGAAAGCAGAGAATACTTCATCTTTAGAGCGTAGAAAATAGACCCATCTAAAACGATTATAGTCATCAGTAAAAGTGACAAAGTAGTTATAATTAGCCTGAGATATAAAAGTGCCATCCCCTATAGCCTGGCATGGTCATTCAAATGACACTGCAAAAATCACAAACTGAGAGCAAAATTTCGGTGTCATTCGAATGACTCAGCTAGTTATTTGAATGACAGCTGAAGAACTTGAGATTTTAGCTTTTCTACATGTTCCAACAAGCACTAGAACCATAAGGATTGCACATGGAAGTAACCACAAACTTAATTCATTTATGAAAGCATGCATCATGAGGACCCGATCGCCGTCAGGATTTTAGGATGACGGTAGATAACTAGCGAAGTTTCACCTGAAGTTTAAAGAGCATAACTGAATCCTAGGGAACAAGGGTATCTTAAGAAGGTTCCGGCCATAGAGGATCCAGTATACCATGAAGAAAGTACGTAGTTATATGATTAGGGTAATCCCCTCTCTTGGCACGTCCAACGGACAAGCCCCTTACCGGTTCAATAAGATGGCACCGGCCTGACTACGATACCACAGGCACAGGCCTGATTTTACGAACACAGGCACCGGCCTGACCACGATACCACAGGCACAGGCCTGATTTTACGAACACAGGCACAGGCCTGACCCTTACCATGTTGAATACAGGAACATGCCTGACTTAATCATGGGTTCACGAAATAAAATGAATGAAGTAACGCAAGGCCAAGTCACAGGGCTGACCTGGTCGAGTCACAGGGCCAACCCATGAGTCCACACCTCATCGAGTCAAAGGTTCGATCCCTCGCCATCCTCCCAGTTGGGTGGTTGTACCTATCGTTGCTCGATGTCTTCCTCCTATATGCTTTACGTGGCAATTTACCACACCGGTTATAGCGCTGCCGAGTCGTCAACGATAGGTAACGCAGGAAGGTTGTAGCCGCCAGCCACAGCTACAAAGGTGGAAGGACTATGTACCAAGAAGGACGCAACCACAGGGTCTGTAAGAGAACCCCAGATCCCCCTCATGCATGATATATGTAAGTATGTATGTATAAGTATGTAAGTATGTACGTATGTGTAAGTACGAGAACCTATAATTAGGTAAGCAAGATTAGATTCCCGATTACCTAGTAACATAGATAAAGCTGCTCAGGACTAGTATGGCTAACAATAATAATCAGTATGGATTGTAGTATGCATGTAGCGGCCTGGAGGGCACCATTGAAGCATGCATCCAAGGAGGGCACTATTCATAAGATTGGACTGAATACCTTCAAAGTCAGATCTCAATTCATAAGAAATTGATCTCGTTTAGTAGTGTCATGAACTGATTGTACCGAAGTAAGGCCTTCAGGTGTCAAATTTTAATGTCAGTATATTCAGCCCAAAGATTCATGAAATGAGAATAAAATCCAGAGATTGAGAAATTTTCCTGTTGAGAAATGGCTATTTGATATTAACAGTTGGAATCTTCGAGCAGTATTATTCTGGCTGTATATTTTCTTCAGGCAGGCCCACATTTTTGTTGCAGTTTTTTGTTGCAGTTTTGAACGGTCAAAGATTGAGGATGATGTTGGGATCAACCGAGCCTATGATTCATGCTATGACTTGAGCATCTTTGACTTCCCACTTGGCATATTCATCCTTGTGTTTATCTTTGTAGGGAGCAGGACTACTATCATCAACATGACCCAATGGTCCATACCTTTGACAAATATCTGGAATTGGAATGCCCAAGCTAAGTAGCTCTAGCCATTAAGACACTATACTTTTCAGTAGACATGAGGCTGTGACAAAAAGTGGTCACGAAGAACCAATTTTGGAGTAGGAATGACTTGGAAAGTAACCAAGAAGAACTGAATCTAAACAAGGACAGATCTGAGATGAAGGAACAAGAGATGGGAAATTTCTGGCTAAACTAGTATAGGATCGTACCAGATTGATACCATATTAGACTCAGATTGTATCCAAAACTGTGTCCTCTCCTGCTGGAGACTTGTAATTTAAATAATGTTAATACAAGTATTTAGCCCTATAAATTAGCCAAATTGTCATACATAATTATCCTACAGCTGGGCTATCCTAGATAATATATTTACAGTTACAGATTTACAATTACACAATAGGCAGGCTTTAAATTTCCAGTTATATTGTGATATGAAGCTGCTGATTTGATTTTGCCATTGTAATATATTTACAGAATATACATACACACACACATATTGTCCTGACTGTATTTGTGAATATCATAGAGTATCATAGATATTCTCAGAAGAGTAGGCAGCCTTGCTGCACTATTAATTCTGTTCTTGGTGGGTTTTTCTTTGCAAGTTTTTGAGGATAACTTATCCTCAACTTTGTTGTTTCCATAGTTTCTCTTGAATAAAATACCTTTATACTTCCAAAATAAAATCTTGGTCAATTACCCGGTTATTTTTGTGGTGATATTCAGCTTCTATCCCGGCGGAAGGATCCATCTGTAATTTCAAAATGAAAATAAACAATTTTGATATTTATGTAAAAACAAAATAAATAACAAATAATATCGCCCATATAACGGGAAACATCATAATTAACTAATCCTTCAAAATTAAACAGCATGGTGTGAAGGTAGAAAGGGGAAAAAAATTATCAATATGCCCATTGCAGCTTTTTAGAAATAAAGAAAATATCTGGGTATGTCCGTTATATCTTTGAGTATTATCTAGTAACAGAAGCTTACATCTTCCGCCAAGGGTTTCCAATACTCCATAATTGAAGGTGTCTGAACACGCTGAGCATTGGTCAAAGCATTCTGGAGATTCAAGAAATTTTGTAAGTAGAGAAGAATATAAAGTCAATCCATATTATGAACAGCAGAATGGAAATGAATGAATATCTTTTAAGCAGTGAAATCAAAATTTGAGTCAAGTATAACATCAATGCAAAGACTCTAGGATACAAGAGATGCAACAACTTGATGTGGACAACGCATTCTTAAATGGCTTCCAAAAAGAACAGGTGTACATGCAACATCCTACTGGTTTTGAAGACTCGGATAGGACAAAGGTTTGCAGACTTCAGAAAGGCATATATGATTTGATAGATTGACCCAAAACACTTGTGTCTTAGATATAAAGAGAGCAAGTGTGATCCATCCTTTTTTGGCCAACTGCTGTCTAACAATAGTTTTGTACTATGTGGATGATATAATTATACGAGGGAACTCCTCTACTTCTGTTCAACAGCTGATTTCTAAGCTGAATTCAGCTTTTGCACTTGACTGCATGAAACACCCCTACTACCCATTTACGCTATAGTCGTAAATAAGGCTTATAGGGTTGACGCTTTGGTTGGGATTACTTATAGTCCCTATACTTTAGAAAATAGTCTCTTATTGAAAGTATGGGCCGGTTTAAAATTCTTTTATACATATTCGCGATTGGAAATAGGAGCCACGCTTGAATGGAAATATAGAGCAAACGATAAAGCCTTACGGCGTAATACTAGTCCTCCGAGGCATATAGAATGTACCATAACAAGCAAACCATGATAAACTTTATCACATAATCGGTCTCATGCAATTAAGTCAATTAATAATTTACATAATACACTTAATCCCACAATTTACACATAGCATAATACAAAAAGGGCCAATCCATCGCGTTTGTACAAAGCATAGCACCGACTGTGCTACTGTCTTGTCACTACTCTTCCTCAGGGTCTTTGTCCGAGTCTTCGTCTTCCTCCGAATCTAGCACCATGGGATCCTCCTCGCCTGAATCCTCACTGGTGGATGCTGGAGAAGCCACGACTGGAGAGTCGTCGTCCTCCTTTACCTCTCGAGTGATCTCAAGGATCGAGGGCAGATCTCGGTGCGCTGTGGAGGGTCCTGCCTCGACGTCGTGGGTACACGAGGCCAGGCGACGTCTGAAGAAAGGGTTTACCCTCTTCCTTGGTCCTTGGCGGTAACAGTGCGGCAATGTGGGAGGTGGCAAGGAGTTCGGGTCCACCTCAACGTCCTCCTCGTACGGTGGGGGCTCCTCATCGTCGTCGTCTAGGATAATTGGAGTGGCGGGCGTGGATCCTAGGCCACCTGTGGGCAAACATTCCCGTGCTCCCATCGCAACCCTAGTACCGGGTTTACACGATGGTGACCCGTACTCCGGTCGCGTCTGGTCCATTGGTGAAATGCTCGTCGCTGTCATTTAGCATCATAAACGAGTGGGAGGTGAGAACATGCGTTCTCCGTGGGCATCTATAGCGGTTACTACCTTTTGTTTGCCTCGGTTATGATCCAAGCCGCTCAGGAGGTCTCTAAGTGTCATGCCATTCTACATTTCCTAGTTTAGTTTTAATCTTGCCATTCCTGAACGGCTTTATTTAAGTTACTAAGTGTCAGGGATAATCTAATCTTTGCCCTAGGGGTTAGGGGTCCTTTATCGAGATTCTTAACATTATTCGTATGGTACGTAGGGACGTTAGGGTTTATCTTAGGGCCACCAGGATGGGCCCTCTTGCCGTACATACATTTATATACATATACATATACAGCCATACAACCATAATCAATGCATGAGGAGCTTGGGGGTTCTCTTACGCGCCCTATGGCTGCGTCCTCTTTTATGTCCATTCTCCTTCGTAGTCCATGGGACCGTCTTCCCCCTTCAACTATAATCCATTTACTATTACCGTCTCATCGGCGACCAGGCAGCGCTCCTTTTCTGAGTGGTAGCTAACCACGAATGCTCGCAACCATACTTTCATCAACCGATGATAGGAGGTGACCATCCGGCATGCCAGATGGTGAGGGGCCGCCCTAACGGCGTCACCAGGAATGAACTCGTTTCTTTCATGACATGCTCTTTAACTTGATCTTTGCACGCCCCTTACTGGCGGCCTTAACTTTCTTTTCTTTCACATGAACTTAACTTTGCTTTCTTTCTTTCTTGGTGCATCCGGCCAAAGTCCGCGTTCAGGCCTATGCCTGCGTTTCTTGATCTTTGTGTAACATCCCGAATTATCCCCTTATGGAGATTTCGGCTTAAATCCTAATTTCGCTTAATTAAAAGCACATTAGAGGCAATTATTTGGACTGGAAAAATTGTTTAGAAAATTTATTTTGCTTCCAAATACCAGTCAAATAATTGTTCCGCGATCTCGCGGAATGCTGGAAGGTTCGTGCTAAATTTCGCCGAAAACCGGGACTCTGGTAGGTACCTAAGGTATCTATAAAAATTACCCCTGGGTAACATATTCACGAATGCCTTAACCTGACATACCACTATGGCCTAGAAAATTGGTAGATTGCGAATACATGTCTGAAATATTTTTGGGACATCGATTCGTGAACAAATAAAGACCAAACGCGATCAGACCAAATATATACTTATATAATAAAATACATTACATATGTATAGTATAATAAAATAATAATAATAATAGTAAAATGGTAACAGTGGCATCCGGCCACTGCTATTGCTGAAGGTATATATACAGATATATACACACACATTATATATAATGTAATATAATAAAACATAATATAATATATATAATAAATATAAAGTAAAAGTAATATAATAGAATAAAATATAATAATAATAATAATAAAACGCAACTTCTATTACGCATATATAAATGTACGTATATTATAATATAATATATATATATATATAT